>JAIKVH010000099.1:7389-22194 GCA_024679275.1 Phytophthora niederhauseri
GGGAGAGCGAGCAGCTCTACACACTCGTGAATGGAGTGACGGGGAGGCGTCAACCTCGACGACTTGCCCTCACTATCTGCTGTCCTTGGCCGAGTTCGGCGAAGCCTTAAAGGCTGGAGACTTGGCTGAGGTGGTGGGTCATACGACCCGAAGAAGAGTTGAACTCGTCCTCGCTTCTGGATGAAGCTGTCCTGGAAGACACCAAGAAGGCACTGAATGCGCGGAAAGGATCGGCGATCCTGAAGGACCCGTCAGATCCCTTGTATCACGTGGTGAAGGATTACCAGGAAGTGGTCTCGAAGGAGCCGCCCTCGGGGCTACCTCCGGATCCAGGTGCTCGACATGAAATCGATCTCGTTCCGGGAACGGAGTACTGTGTGACGAGGCAGTGACCCTTGCCGAAGGAGCGTCATTGACGCGTTCTCCCGTGCGAAGCACGAGGCGGCATGGTGCGTGAGAGTAAGTCTCCACACTCTACGCTGACGTTCTGTGTCAGAAAGCCGAATGGCAAGTGGCGTATCGTACATGCTTTCAACACGCTGAATGCCGCTACCATTCTGGCGCAGATGCCGATTCCTCGGAAGGATGTTCTTCAGAACAACATGGAAGGGTGCACGATGTACTGTGCGCTCGACTGGGTCGATGGATATTACCAATTGCTCATGAGGACGAGCGACATCCCTCTTACTGCGGTTAGTACTCCGAGCGGCATGCTCTGGGAGTGGTTGGTGATGCCCCAAGGGCTTTCGAACGCGCCAGCGACGTTTAATCGTCTTGTGACGCAGCTCTTCAGGCCCCATCGGGCGTACGCGCAAACGTACTTTGATGACATCTTTGTCCACAGCCGTGCGGAGCACGGAAAGACTGATATGGAGAACCATGTCCTGCGTCCTGTGCTCGAATGCATGCGTCAAAACAAGTTGAACGCCAACATTGACAAATGCATCTTCAGAGCGGAAGCGATCCCCTTCTTGGGTGTTTCATCGTGCGACCCGGTCAAGGTCAAGCCATTGTTGACTGGCCGGTTCCCAAGAACCAGAAGGATCTTCGCAAGTGGCTTGGCTTGGCTAATTACTTGCACAAGTACAGCGAGAACTACGCTGAGATGGCTCGGCCACTCTCCAATCTCCTGAAGAAGGATGCGGAGTGGTGTTGGGACACCGAGCATCAAGATGCGTTCGCGGCAATTTAGGACAGTCTCCTTCGTGCGTCTATTTTGGCTTTGCCAGACCCCGCTCGTCCGTTTAGTGTCGTCTGTGACGCCTCGGACTTTGCCATCGGCTGTGCACTGCTGCAAGCAGACACCGAGGGGCGCAAGCGCGTGGTGGCGTTCGAATCTCGCCAGCTGAAGGCTGTGGAGAAGAACTATCCTGTCCACGACAAAGCGCTACTTGCGATGAAGTATGCGCTCGCCAAGTTCAGGGTTCACCTGTTGGGCTCTCAGCCGCTCGTGATTTACACGGATCATGCGTCGTTACACACTGCGGCTCAGTCGCCTCACCTCTCGCAAAGGATGGCCCGATGGCCCTCCTTCTTCGCGGAGTACAACTTCGAGGTGAAGTACAAGCCTGGCAGGCAGAATGTCCTTGTGGACGCGCTGTCGCGCAGGCCGGATTATGAGCGGGCTCATGTAACGACCGTGAATTCGTCATCACCGGATCGGATCCGAACTGCTTATGCCAAAGACGACACTTGTGTCGCGTTGCAGAAGGCTCTGGGGAGCAAGGAGTTTCAAGACTCGGACATGGGCTTGTCAGCGCGACTGCGCTCGGTTACACCGTTATTCCCTCGATGGAGGCCTGTTGTTCTACAACACGGGCCCCGAGGATACGCCCCGCCTGGTCATCCCTCATGATGAGGACTTGAAGTACCGCATCCTCTACGAGGCACACGACACGCCGCTGGCCGGTCATCTTGGCCGTGAGAAGACCTACCGCTCGGTGAGCACCCACTACTGGTGGCCGAAGATGTACAAGTGGACGAGCACTTACGTGCGCACGTGCGAGACGTGTCAGCGAGTGAAGGGTGAAGTTTTCCCCTCATGCTGCAGCACCGTTGGCGAGTTTGCCTGTCCCTTCGGGCTGTTGGCAATCCATGAGTATGGACTTTGTGTTTGGCCTGCTGGCGGACGCGGCGGCAACACAGGAGTCGTGGTCTTCGTGGACCGACTGAGCAAGATGGCTCGCATTGCGGCTGTGCCGGATACCATCGATGGTAAAGGTACAGCAACGACCGAGTGTTTCGACAACACGGGCTCCCTGAGTCGATTGTCTCGGACCGAGACCCCCGCTTCACGGGCAACTTCTGGAGCGCGGTCTTTGCGGTGCTTGGCACCAAGCTGGACATGTCTACGGTGGACCATCCGCAGACCGTCGGTCAGACAGAACGCGTCGTCGAGGACGTGCTCCGCAGCATCTGCTCTAAGACGCCGAAGCCTTGGAGCGGCATGCTGCCACTCGTTGAGTTTGCGTTGAACAACGCCGTGCATACCTCGACAGGCTACACGCCGTTCGACGTGAACAGCTTATCCCATCCCCGCGTCCCGCTGACGCCGCCACGTAGTGACCTCGGGCTTGGTGGGGGAGGAGAAGCGGATTTAGCTGATCGGCTGGCCGATGTCAGCCCGGCAACAGGTTGACACTTTCTTGTCGACGCGTCTGAGTGTCTTACCACACGTGCGCGACGCAATGGCTGAGAGCCAAGACAAACAAAAGGAACATGCAGATACCAGAGGCAGGGGCAATGTTGAAAGTTATGAGGTCGGCGACCTGGTGCTGCTTAATGCAAAGAACCTACCTACACATGCAGTGTCAGCCGTCTTCAAGACGAAGTTGCGCCCGCGCTTCATCGGACCTTTCAAGGTTGTGACCAAGAAGGGCCTTGCGTACACGCTCAATCTTCCGAAGAAGATGCGGACGCACCCCGTCTTCTACGCGGGCTTGCTTAAGCCCTACCAGGACCCGGTGCAGGTGCAGATGGAGGCACCGAGGGTGACGAAGCCACAGGCGCGGAGGTCGCGGTCGTCGAGGTCGTCGGGGACGCACTTGCAGGTGTCGAAGATGCGACCGTCGGCGCGGGCACCACAGGCACAGGCGGAAGAGGCGGCGCCGGAAGTGCCGGGGGCACAACAAGAGCTGCAGGCGCAGGAGGCGCAGCAGGCGGAGCCTGCATGCGGGCCAGGAGGTCGAGTTGGCCCCAAAGCACAGCCTGCTGACGCTGTAGCTCTCCGAGCTCCCGGCCACGCTGCTCACCGCGATCGCGATAATATCGCACCCAGTCTTCCAGGCCTCGAATGCGGTTCCAGACTTGTCGAGACACCTCGATCCGTTGGGTCCGCTCGGCGAGCTGGTCGAGCTCAGTGGCAGTCCGGCCCAGACGCGCATCAACGTCATGGATGTGATCCCGAAGGCGACCCACCTGCTGTTGCGCCTCCAAGAACTCATCTTGAGTCGCAAAGGGTCCCACGGCGGCCTCCACCGGCTTTGCTCGGTGAGCATGGGAATCTGCATTACCATGTGTAGCGGCTACTGGCGAAGCGGCGTTGCCGGGGTCAAAACCAGTATCTGGTGAAATGGCGACGGTACCCTCACTCCGAGAACTCATGGGAGTTTGAGGTGCCTCTCCGCCAAGACTGCCCAGACCTCGTGGACGCTTTTGATCAGCTTGATCGCCAGCGCCCCGAGGGCTCAAGGCCGGCACGCCGGCCGCCCCGCGCTCCCCGGTAATAAACTGGGGAGCTGCTGGGTCAGCCACATTGCTCCGAGGCTGGCCCTGAGCCACAGCGCCCACTCCCTCGCGAGAAGGAGCAGCTGGAGTGCTCAAAGGAGCGAAGCGCGCAGCGCTAAAATGGGTCTGCGGCTGGTCGATGGCCGAGAGGCTGCGCTTGGCTCGGACCTTCGCAAAGTCGAAGCGGAGCTTGCGTTCAATGCGAGCATCCACGTCGCTAAAGCTGGCTTGGAGAGCATCCGTGAAGCTGAGCTTCCGGCTGTGCTCGACCCAAGACTCGAACGGAGCATCGTACTCAATCGAGTCTTCTCCCGGGCTGAGTACCACCGGGTACGTCCGCATGGCGGGCACGGACTTCTGCTGGGCTTGCAGCCTCAGCCTCTCGCGATACTCCGCGACAGTCGTAAACTGTGGAGTGAGGAACCGCTCTCGCAGAGATGTACGCAGTGCGAGCTCCTCCGGAGTACGGGCCGCGGGCCCAATCGCGAGAGACTGCTGGAACGCCAGGCGGCACGCCTCAGCGGGGTCGCGAGGCCGGAAGCCGTAATCGGCAGCGCTGGGGTTCAGCAGAGACCGCCGCTCAGGGCGCTGGGAGCGCATGGGAGCCATCTGCGCCGCGACCTGACCGGACTGAGCTTCGTCCAAAGGGTTGGAGATGACGGGACCCAGGGGTACGTCTTCCGCACGGAGCGGTGAGTACCGTGGCTCTGTGACCTCGCGCAGCTCGCGGAGACCGGAAGAACATTCAGGGAACGGATTTGGAGTTCGCAGCGGTGGCCGCGGCTCCTCCCTCGACGGCGCAGCGCCCTCTGCAGGTTGGGAGGCCCGCGCGCACAGGAGACGTGCGCGCGGGGCGCTCTCGGTCGCGACGGCTCGGAGAGCCAACTGGAGCCGGCGAGCCTTCTTCACGGCGTGTCGACGGCGTGGGCGAAGCGTCGCGGCGGCTCGGGGAGCGTCGCGTAGATGGGGACACATCTCCTCGGTTCGGACAACCCAGGTTGGACTTATCCACCTCGCGGATCCTAGGGGACTCTTTGGCGAAGAGAATGATCTGACGGGTTGGTGCTCGAGGAGAGCTGGGGCTCGCAGTGCAGCAGCACGAGCGGAGCGAGGCTCCGATCTCGCGAGAGGCTGTCTGCGGTCGAAAGACCAAAAGGCTTTATGACTTGAAGTCATGTGGTGTGGCACCTGCACACTCTCAGAGAAGTCCATGCGATGCGGATTGACTCGTTCGAGAAGAAGGATTGACGGAACAAGACCTGGCGGTCGACCGTTAAGCGTGAACACCCGTGTCCACGGTTTGGTGGAGAGGGTGTAACAGCGTTACACGAGAGTTACCCGAAGGGTTACGAAGTGTGGAACACACAGGCGTTGTGGGTACGCACTGTAATCTATTTCAGTTGGAGAATCATTACATGGCTTCAGAGCCACTGATTTTGCATATGACTCGGGTTCACTATGCTAGATAGTGAACCAGATAAATTTACACCGTAGGCGGGTTTGCCGCGCTAAAGAGAAATGCATTCAGTTTGAGATTCACACAGTTAAGAGTTAAGGGTTGACTCTTGGAGTCCGTAAGGTGTACGGACTCGTACGTTCTGGTATTAGAACGGGCTATCTTAAGCTGAGACTCTGTGAGTCTGTTACGTCGTCCTCTGGCGCTAAAGCTACGGCAGTCCCGCTGCAGATCTCGCCGCTGACGTCAGCATCGCTTTCTAGCGCAGCGTCAGTGTCCTTTACAGCGTTGTTCTTTTCTTGCGACCTACTTTCACCACCCCCCACAAGACTATTGGTGTTGGCTGACACCATTGGCTTGTCCTGTGGAGTCGCCCCAGCCTGAACTACGCTTCCTTCGCGCAATGAACTAGGCCTCAAAGTTGCAGTTGCAGTCGGCATACTTTGGTCACTGGTGGCAGAAGCTGCATTGTCAGCGCCACTAAAAACATTTGATGCCCTCTTAAAGTGCAAGGACTCAAGGTCGTCCTCAGCACTCAAGCTAGTTGCGTGTCGGTCACGATACACCCCATTTTTTTGCCATTCGAATGTCCACCACGAACTTCGCGGTGTGTTCACTCGGGAAGTAGACTTTGCAACCGACGACATTTTCTGCATAACCCAACACGAATCCCAACTTCGCGTTTTACATCGTGCTTGCGTCGTCCAGGCGCAACTGGAACGTGGACACACGCCAAAGCTCCAAATGTGCGTACAGGATGGAGATCTGGTTTCACTCCAAACATTTGCTCAAACGGGATGGCCTGCGTGCCTTCGTTGTAGACTCTGTTCTTGATGTAAACAGCTTTGCGAAGTGCCTCCGGTCAGAATGATCGCGGGAACCCCGCGTGGCGCATCATAGCTTAGTCATCTCCACTAAGGACTGGTGGGTGCGCTCACAGAGATTTTGCTTAGAACTGTTAGGGGCCGGCTTTGATGTTCTCAATGCCTTTGCTGGCATACCACTTCTCCATTTCCGAGTTCACGAACTCACCTCCCTTGTCGGTAAGCATCTGCCGCACAAGATACTTTGCTTTCACTCCTTCCCCATTGTTCTCATGGCGCCCAGTCTGCCTTTCAGTACACAGCACGTACTCTTTGATGTGGTCGTTTACCACATCGCTCGATTTCCCAGTCAGCATGTGCACTGTGATAAATCTCGAGAACCCGTCCATTATCACCAGCACAGCTTCATATCGAGCCCCGTTTCCCTGACTTGGAATGAGAAGGTCTGCATAGACCACTTGATTAGGCTTGTACGTCTTGCGGTCTAGTTTCTTCCAGTGCGCCTGCTTCTTTTGTTTACCAACGCGGCAAGCATCACACATTTCTTGCTGGCGCTCAGTCAGCATCATAACGCGCACTACCCCTTGTCAACCATTGTCTTTAGGTAGTGTCGACATGTGTGACCGAGTCTGCGGTACCAAGTGGTCAATGAAGCCACTCCCTCGGCTGCAGTAAAGTTACATACTGCCACAGTGTCCAACTTGGACTCACGATCCTTCGTAGCACGAGTGCCGCAGAACCCCCATGTTGCACCTTGAGGCGTGGCAATGGCTACAAGTTATCCATCCAGTAGTACATGAAAGCTCTGTGTTGCACGATCCAAGTCGAGTTCGAAGCCTTGTTCACACGCAAGGCCTGGTGAGAAGAGTCCGCTGTCTGCGCCTGGTACGTAGAGAACGTCATCGATATAAACTACCATTTGAGTTCCGTTCACTTCCGTAACCAGCGCCACCGTTCCCACTCCAAAAACGCGAGAAGCCAGACTCGGAGTTACTCCATGGGTACTTTGGCCTCCGTGAGTGTTCTCTTTGAAGGATATGTAGTTCGCACGCTCACCTGTCACGTGCGCATTTGGCGCATTAATGCAATACCACCACTGCGTGCTGCTGCTTCGGTCAGCCACTTAGGGTTCACTAACCATACCCACTTCTTTGGTCAAGGTCACCTACGGGAAGTGGGTGGTTATCAGGTCCAGCCGTCGCAGCGACTGTGGTTGACCGAGCTTCCAGCACGCCCGCCACGACACCTGCATCTTCAATGCACTTGGCGTCTGGAGGCATACTAAGTTTCTGACGAATAGTGCAGTTGCCCCGCGGCTTGTGCTTTTGCTCACTCGTGTTGGCATCAGCGCCGCTCTGCTTCTTCGCGTTAACCGGACAGTTGACCCTCAGGTGCTCCGGGCTACCGCAGGTGTAGCGCTTTCGAGGCTGCTTGTAGCTCGAATGTCCTTGCGGGTGGGTATCACCACGGCATCCGCCCCCATTCTTGAACCCACCACTCTTCTGGCGCTCACGCTTTCCCCCACCTCGCTTGCTCCTGAACTCAATTTGTCTCGAATCTGCAGCTCGAATCAATTCACGAACCTTGGTGGGCGTGTACACACTTGTGTCTGCGCAATAGCGAATGGACGCCTTCAGCGTCTCGAACTCGGCTTGTTCTGGTAAGCTCTCCAAGAGCATTTCCACCATGTCGATGGCGTCGACGGTGCACTGCAAGCTGGCCGGCCCCGTTCGAACGTTGACAATTTGGCACAGGTGCAGGTTTGCATCACCACCGGGGGTGAGCTTCATACTCCAGAGCTCATCCACTAAGCGACGTATATTGTGCACCTTTACTGTCTTGTTGATCTTGTTCTTGAAGAAGTCGCACAATGCATCCCACATGCCGGAACCTGTGTCCTTGTCCCAAATTTGATGCAGGATCTCTGGCGGTACCGACGTACCGATCCTCCTCCCGATCTTGTTCTGCTTCTTGGTGAAGTCCGCCTCCTTGTCAGGGTCGCCCTTGCGCTCCACGATCTCCAGCAGCTCGTTTTCCCAGAAGACGGCCGTCATGGCCCACTTGTACGTCTGTCAGTCCTTCCCATCCCAGTTCTTGGGAATACCTTCTGTGGTGTATTTCATCGGTTTCGCCATCTTAGGACCCTTCGCAGTGGCGCGTTCCGCCAGGAAGATCCGTGAGTTGGGCTCAGTACCCTGTAGTGAATTGCACTCGATCCTGTATGGAAGCACATCGCACGGGAAAATGAAGACTGACTATGCTGATGTTAGCTGCTCATCTCTCTCGAGCTCCTTCCAACTGTACGGGCGAAGCCCGCCATCTTATGCAACGGCAATATCTGCGTTGACTAGCTCCTCAACTTCCTGTGCTTGACTGTCTTGGTTCCTGGCCAGTCCATTGCAGACCCATGAGCTCTTGATCGTCGCTGGCTGAGACTCCAGCCGGCGACTCCTTCACCGCTCTTCGCCGTGACTCCGATATGTATTCCAACATTTGCGCTGCTTCAAGTTTTCTCAATGTGATCAGTTTTACTGTGCCCTAAAATTTAGTCATAGGTGCCCTAATATTTACCCAAACGCCCAAAATCGATAACTTACAGCTTTGAATGCCGTCGTAGAGATTTAACTTCATAGCCGCAAAGCATTGTTCGACCAAACGCTTTTGATGGTGTCATCTTGAGATACCCTCCCGCCAACTTACTGGATTACATTTGCAAATGGAGCCATTGTCGCCTTAGAAAAATATACTGTTCAGACCTTAAAATAGGTTGATTACCCTAAAAGTAAGTCGGAAAGCTACCTAATTCTGCTACAACTTACTCATACACAAAATCGGCGCTGTGGTTGTCCGGTTCAATTTCTCGTCCTGGCCGGCAAGCCGTAGGATATCCTCCAGCTCAGTGTACACCTCAAGCCCTTCGTCTTGGATTTTTCTTGCGTTGAAGTAGATGTGTACAAGTTTTTCGACTGGTTCAGGCGACAGTCGGTTCCGAAGCTTGGAGTGAATGAAGCCATGAGCCGAAACGTTTCTCTCCGACGCGGAGCTCCCTGCTGTGCACCGAAACACTTGCGTGGCGATCTCTTGGACGAGCGGAAACCGCTTGAGAGAGCTCCAAAACTCGTACACCGTCAGCTTGCCGTTATTGAGGAGGGACCAGGTTCGGGGAGACTTTCTCTCGAGCTCGGAAGCAAAACGGTGAAAGTGTACCAATTCCAGCACAACAGCGTCCGCCTTCTCGTCGTCACCGTCTTCCGCGTTGTGTCACTGCGCGATGAACTCCTCTACATTTGTTCGTGTATTCGAATCCATTTCTGCACCGCAGAAGACAGGATCGATGAGATGTCCGACTCCATGAGCATCACCGTAAATGAAATCAAATCGCTCGCTGATCAATGTCTTCACGGTCTATGCGTCTTTCGCATGAAGGTCACACTTGTCAACGACTTTCGGCAAATCGTGGAACAGTTGGAAGACCTCTGAGACTGGTGTAGTATTCTTCTCGAACCGTTTCAAAGGTTCCCCGAACAGCTTCAACAACGTCGCGGCACGCTTCAACTTTGGTACGAAGTCTGTCACCGTCACCGCGTTGAAAACTGGGCGCCGAGTCTTCCTCTTCTTCTTGGACTTTGCCTCCAAAAAGTTTCTCACGGAGACCATTGCGAATAGCACCTCCCCCGCCTTCAGCACAGACATCAAGCACTCCAGGATTGAACCCCATCTCGTGTCACCGGGGAGCGCCAGCACCTTCAACTTCAACGATTTCAGCTTCGTGCGCTGCTTGAACCCCAACTTGTGATTAGTTTTGAAGAAACTGACAATGAGCTAGCAGCTCGAGCTCAGTCCATCCAGCCACGTTATCTTCGAAACGGTGTCTTTAACAAGAAGGTGTAGCGCATGGCACGCGCACCATGAAAGAAAATACGGGGAAGCTCAGGCCAAAGGAGCTCCCAGGCCGACTTGTTTATCTCCATGTTGTCCGTACACACATCGCCCACGTGGAGAAAATCGTACTTGGCGATGACGTGCTTGATGTCGGACGCCAGAAATGCGGCGTCATGAGCCTGATAACCAGTGCACGCTGATTCCAAGAAGTACATCTTCTTGCCGGCAACGGCGGCGTAGTTGATGACGGCTAGGCCGTTCATGTCCGTCCAACCGTCGGTGAACGATTGTCACGACCTGGCCCTCTAGTTCAACTTGCATGACTAGTAGCGACCTGGAGCAGGCACCGTCCAGATACCTCGTCGCCAGCTGAAGACTGCACGGCAGCATGGTGCCCGGCTCCAGCAGCTGCAGCGCTTTTAGCAGCCCACTGTGCTCGACCTTGTAGAAGACCATCCCCGTAGAAAAAAACCACTGAGCAAAGCATGCTTGGAACCTTTTCAGCACACAGGGGGGGGACTTTGGCTGCGATGGGAGCTTGGCAAATTTTTCGCTCACGTGACGTTGAACTCGGGCGACTCATTCATGCCCTGGGTGTGGATTTGCTGGCCACAGCACAGGCGCCACACCGCGCCGTCGGCGTCGACGTCGACCATCTCCCACACAGCACCATTTTGCCGACCACCGCGCGATGGACTCAGCTCTGTGCGTGGGGCGCGAGATGGCGCGATGACGTGAGCAGGCTCAGTCAGACGAGGCGATTGGGCAGGCGAGGCCGTCATTGACGAGAACGATGCGGCCGCATCGAGCTGGGACTGGGACTGAGGGCGAGGGATGACATGGCGGGTCAGGACGAGGCTTGTTGTAGGCGATGTAAAAGTGCCGCGTGTTCCCGTAGTAAAATGAATTGGGCTATGAATTGTGAAATGAATTCTAAATTGACTCTTGAATTGCACAGGTGGAATAGGGTTACAAAACCCATTTCCCATCCACCTCCAATTTTCGTCTACCCATCCATGTCTATTGGTTTTCCAGAACCCTGTCTACACCTTTTCTAGACCTTAAGCAAGCTAAACAAAAACCGCACTTGCGGTTTATTGTGTGAAGGTGGTTGGATATTCAATAGTGAGGGTCGACATAACCTCTAGGCTAGGAAACCAGCATTGTAGGTCCACACAGAGGGGCGACGAGAGGCGTACGCTGGGCAGCCTACCTCATTTTCCCCCTCGTTCCCTACGTGGATTCAAAAATGGTGTTCCGTACATCATTACGCCTTTCTATAACCGCTATCCACGCATTTTGTCCCAATCAATCCCGCCGCGGATGGATAGAATATGTCCCGCATATCCATTTAATTTGTCCCTGTCGTGCATATTCGATGTCCCTCGACGGCATCACAAATCATTTTTTTTAAACTGTTGAGGAAATTCCGAAATGTGACGGAATTTGTGCAAAAGGTGATACAGATTTGTATCAAACGCGTATCTCCCAGGCTCAGCAGCATTCCCTAGGGTATTGGGCCAAGATATGTATTGTTATCCCCTACGGCGACGCGAGGAGTAAGGCAGCTATGCCGTCGGCAAATGCATTATGCAACGCAGGCAGAATCGCGCAAGTGACGCAGAAGGCGACCATACTCATGCATGTCAACTATCATCAGAGGGCAATGCCTACAACGGCACCGGCTCGCCACGTTTACCCAGTGTTATACTCGCACAATTCATGCATCCGCGACGTGCGTGGCATTCGCGTGTTGCCTGCTATCGATGGTCAAATGCACTTGGCACACATCCTTGTATCACCATTTGCACCTCACATTCCGAAACTTTCACAAACTTTTTACTTGGGTCAACTACAGCAAACCGTGTAATTTTGTGCGTGCGCAAGTTGTATGATACTAATTATAACCTTCCGATAAAGATCTGAATACCCCACTAACAGGTAGTAACATACATAAAATAGCATTATTTTCCATACTAACAAGGGGAACACTAACGTTACTTACACCTTTCATCCAAATTTCATGTGACATGGCCTCAAACAAAAATGCTTGCTTCAACGTGGCCAGATTAAGCATGTTGTTTGTTGCGTCCGAAGTGTACAACACATTCGAGAGACAGAGTGACGTCGCAGAATTGGGCTGGTCTTCGTTCTTCCGTCGAATTTTATCTCACCAACCCCGCCTCAGTTACGGGATAGTTAGTCTTCGCAATCGAACACTAGTGGTACACATCCGAACGTTCTGGTGAATGCACGCGTGACACTCACTTGCAGGATCAATAAATCATTCCAATTTAGTATTCAGCGAATACTACGTAGATATAGTCTCTCTGCCAGAATCACTACGAAAAATCATGTCAGCGGTCCGCTGGTTACTACCAGTTCTGCTCCAGACTTATTCATACTCTGCCAACCTTTGCACTCCGAAAGCTGATAATCCGATTCGTCGTCATACGTCTCGGACAAGAACACTTTGCCTGAATGGGCCCTGTTTCATGGCGACTCCAGCATTCGCATTTGGCTTCTTTCTCGTTCTTCTTGCTGCCTCGGTTTTCTCTAGAACCCAGCATCGCGAGACGGGTTAGCCTCGGCCTTGCATCGACCTTAACTACGCGACTTTTTCCTTGTCTGATTGCATGGGCGGACGAGATGTTGCTGCCTTGCGGTTCTTCACTTCTTGCATCAAGTTCACACTCGGCACAAAGAACGTTGCTGAATTGTGTGGCTGACAGAGTTGCACGCTTATACCCTGGGCCATAATGCCGCGAGAACGGACGGACGACGCCACGATGCGTTTGCACCGCAATCCCCAAGATGACCTCCGCGAATTCCTTATCCGATACATTCAATTCCTTCCTTTCGGCAATTGGACAGCCTTGCGTGGATGCAAGGGGCAAGCTGTCAGCATTAGGATACTAGCTCCAGGCGTAAAAGCTGCATCTCTCGTACATCTCGCGTAGTCAGTCGTCCATGCTTCTATTAGGAGTAGAAGGTTCGCCACTAATCGCTGTTAAGAAAATACATAGTTCGCGTACTCACTTTTGGTTTGTTTGTCCACGAAAACTTTTCACGTGTCCTGGGCGCTTTGTCCGATAACATGACCCATTAATGGCACCGCGCTTGCGTCCTGGTCGCCTGTGGCCACATCCGTTGAACGTGCAGCTTCACCTTGTATCACATCAGCTTCATTGGATGTGACAACCGGGGCCGGTTGGTTGGGTGCCCAAGCTGGCAGCGTCGGTACAGGAGCTTTTTCGCGCGCACTTGACGCCCTTTTAAAATGTTTTTATGCGAGATGTTCACTTCATTAACGGTTTCCGGGTTGCAAATAGTGCCATGTCTGCGATCCCAAATGCTTAGCATAGCAAGGATTATTAGCGACTTCGTTGGCGATAATTCCCTTAAATCTTGGATGGACGGCCCGATAGTTACTGATGAAGTCGCGCAATGATACCACCGCATCGCGAGCAGCATCATGAATAAGTCTAAGAGTACCCAGCGCTTCAGCGCCGATCAGCAGCGGTATTGGGGATCTCGAGGCCTATATATGATTATATATGTCTTGCGTTAGTTCGTGTATTCTGCCGCGCCTCGGTCAAGCGACCGCCAGAGGTCGGCGTCCCCAAACACGCCATAACCGCCGCAACTGGTACGGCGACACTCTAAGCCTGACGCCACCGGTCAATCATCGCCATAGCCGCCATCTCGGTCGTTATTGCAGCTAGCCCCACCGAGCGGCAAAGCTGGTTGTGGAACCGAGGAAGATTGGTGAGAGTCTGGCCAGCGGGCGACTTTGGTAACGCGACAGAGAAGTCGTGGAGTCCGCCATCTTGCTCATCAGTAGGGGCAATGGCCGTTTGGGTCCGTGGACAGCGTCTTGGCGCTCGTCAAACACCTTGTCGTGCGTTTCTTGTAACGGAATCCTAAAGTGAATAAACATTTCTCGCTCGTTACGCACCTGCACTTTCCAGGGCCTTGCCTGAGCGATTGGGGAACCATGCCTTGGTCGCCGCGGCATTGTGCGCTTCCAAGCTCTTCCTGCGCGAAACCGTTTGTCTGGGTAGACGCCCCCTTCCCTTGCTTAAGCTGGGACGCGCCGGCAAAGAAGGCGCTGTGCACGCCCATGAGAACGGAAAGATTGTTTTGTGCAGTGAACCCGGTTTTGGTATACTTATTACGGTCGCCCCGATTTTGTACCGGAAGGTTTCTATATGCAGACCGTGTCGTGGATGCCCAAGTTTCACCCGAGCAGTGGTCAAGAAGCATTCCACCATGTTCGACGTGGGTGGGATGCTCTCAGCTGCTCATACTTGACACGGTCATGCGTAAGCTGCCGGCGCTTACGGTTAGACCCCACAAACGACACGGCTGCTCCTTCCTCTTCCTCACTTGCGGTCATGTCGTTTTGCCTGGTGGCTGCGAAAGGCTGCAGAGCGGATTTTTCAGCCCGCGTCAGTCGCTGGGTCTTCCCGCGGAGAACGCGAACACACCCAGACTAAAAGTCGGGGCTATGCAAATTGTTGGCTCGAGGTCCTGTAGAATTAAAACAATACTTAAGTATATAATTGTAAGTCAACACAATAAACATAAATTGAACCATTATAAACTTACCACTAAAACACCTATATTCTGACTTAACCATAATCGGCTCGTCGAACTACTCGCGGATGTCGATCGTGTCGACGTCATGGCCTTGGAAGGCTTTAGAGACCGACTCGATATCGTAGTTCTCCTGGTACAGTCGTCGTCTTCAATGTCGAGCAACTCGAGGAGCTTAAGGTAGTCTCGACCGTTGGGCTCCAGCGCGTGTCTTGGTGGGTGACAGACCGATGTGGAGTATTTGACCTTTTTTGCAAATTACAAAAACAACAAAATCGTGCTAGAAACATATTGACACACCCCAGATAAACAATGTGG
>JAIKVH010000100.1:0-22161 GCA_024679275.1 Phytophthora niederhauseri
CTGCCTGCCTGCCTGCCTGCCTCGCGTCGACCCGGCCGGCCATGGACTTCCTGCGGCAGCTGGCCGCGGACCTGCACGCGCTGCGGGGCGAGGCCAAGCGCAAGTACCCGGTGGTGAAGGAGGCTGTGGACCGCGCGCTGGAGACGCTGCCGGCGCTGCAGCAGCAGTACGCGGCGCTGCTGCGCGTGGAGGGGCGCGCGCCCGGGCCGGGCCACGCGCTGTTCCAGAGCGAGTCGGTGCTGCGGCCGTTCCTGCTGGCGTGCAACCACACGAACGCGTCGCACAAGATCCTCGTGCTGGCGCTCAGCAGCATCCAGCGGCTCGAAGCGGCTCGTGAGCTGGGACGCCATCGAGCCGGCCAGCGTCGGCTCCATCCTGCGCGTGCTGCAGATCCAGGCCGAGAAGAACGCGCACGCGGACGTGCAGGCCAAGCTGCTGCAGACGCTGCTGCAGCTCATGACGCTGGCCTACGAGGACAAGAAGGGCCCGGCCAGGCCGGCCCACAAGCCCCGCACGCCGGCCCCGGACGGCCAGCCCGGGCCAGACAGCGAGCTCGTGGGCAACGAGGACATGGTGATGCAGGCCGTGTGGATCTGCATGCACCTGCACGCGTCCAGCAGCGGCGCCAGCTCCATGGTGGGCAACACGGCGGCCATGACGATCCGCCAGCTCGTGTCGCTGGCCTTCGGCAAGGTGGACTCGAGCCCCGAGGCCAAGCACGTGGGCGTGCTGCTGTTCCAGGAGCTGTGCTTCATGAGCCGCGAGGAGAACGGCATGTGGCTCAAGCGCACGGCCGTGTCGCCCATGAGCGCGGCGCTGGGCGTCGAGCTGCTGGAGACGGTGCTGGCCTCGCACTACGGGCTGTTCAGGCTGGACATCGAGTTCAAGGCCGTGCTGAAGCAGCAGATGACGCCGCTGATCCAGACGGTGCTGGAGATGGGCTGCAACGACAAGCACGGCGGCTCTGCAGGCTCGGGCATCACGGGCCCGGCGAACTCGTCCATTACCAGCAGCAACACCAACGGCGCGGCGGGCCCATTCTTCCCGCTGCTTGTCCGCGGCATGAGGCTTGCCAGCACGCTGCTGTGCCACTTCGCTGACTGCCTTGATGGGGAGTGTGCTTTGATTCTGCATGCACTGCTGGAGATTATTGCCACAGGAACGTACACGACCCCTGACACGTCCAAGTCGCCGCCGACGCCGTCCAAATCACCCGACTCGAAGTTCCATGCTGCGAACGCTATCGCGAATTTCAAGGAGGCGAAGAATTTCTTGACCCACTCGAGCTCGTCAAGTGCCAGTGCTTCAAGCTCCACAGGCGTTGGAGGAGGAATTAACTTCGTCACGTGGCCCGTCCTGCTGTCGCTCGAAGTGCTGAACCATCAAGCTCCACCGGCGTTGGAGGAGGAATTAACTTCGTCACGTGGCCCGTCCTGCTGTCGCTCGAAGTGCTGAACCGCGTATGCCTGGAGCCGGACATGGTCGCTGCGATGGTCAATTACCCTGACGGAGTGCTGGTCGCCATCACCCGTACCACGTCCTCTGTGATCATGACGTCGCCTCCATCGGATTTTAAGCCCCAAGGGCCTGACGGGGCAGCACCTCGCTCGGGTTTGGAGCTACTGAACGAGCAAGAGACCCCCGTGCTGCAGCAGTTTTTCATGGCTGTCCGCGTCGCTGCTTCGTGCCAGTGCAATATGGCAGCCTCTGTTTTCGAGCTGTCGAGATCCACCGACAACGAGGAAGTATGTGAGAAGCTGGCCAAGGCGTGCGTTGCTGTGGTGGCCCCTGCAGTGATTCAGTCCATGAACTGCGTGATGCGCCACTGTCGTGAGGTGGACCTCGTTACAATGTCTCTGAAGTCGTACCATGTCCTGGCCACGGTGGCATCGCGGCTCCGAGCAAACATGCAGAGTCAAAGCGCGAAGGAAGCATGGTGCAAGCAAATGGACGAGGTGGTGCTGACTTGCTTGCGCGCACTGTGTGGCTTCTCCTTTCCGTTGCCGGATGGAATTCGAGGGAACTCGAAGGGGTCTATTTCAACGACCGCCCCTGGTAACGAGGATGAAGCGGTGGCCGACGATGGTGAGAGCTGTCTCGTGGTGATAAGTTGGCGCGAAGTGCACGCTATGAAGGCACTTTTCGGTGCTGCTCATGTCATGGAAGAAGAGTTATCACAGATGGAATGGTGTGTACTGCTGGAGGGCTTCGAGATCATCGTGGGGCTGACGGATCCGAAGCTGAAGAGTGGCCAGCAGAAACTCCCGACCAAGAACTACCGCATCAGCGCTTTTCGAATTGAAGACGAGGACGTGGAGCAGCAGCTTGTCATGCTGAGTAACTCGATCGTGGATTTCTTCCGTGATGCGCTGAAGCTCAGCAGTGCTGCGCTGCGTAAGCTCCTAGCTGCGGTTCGGCGGGTATCCTGGAATCAGGTTGGTCTTCCGATGCCAAACAGAGATGAGTCAACCCCCGACTCTGCTTCACCGGGCGAAGATTGGGCCCTTGTGGATGATGGCGACGTGTCTAGCCCTGCTAGCAACCATCACATGAGAATTTATCAGAGCTATCTGGGTGTGGGGCTCACTGGATCAGGCACGTTCATGCCATGTTTCGCGTTACGTATGCTCACGCAGTTGGCGTCGAGTAGTAAGCGGTGCTTCGAGGAAGTGATGCGGGAACTGGTGCTCATGAGCACGTTTGTTCCTCAAGCTCCACTCACGGCAGCCCAATTTCCCCAGCTCGGTCAGTTCCAGGTGTTCACGACGGATAGCATCTTGCAGCTCATGCAGAACGCCCTGCAAAATATCGTCAACAGCGTGTCACCCACCGCGAAGCCCACCATGGAAGCTCTCGACGCAGCTAGAAACGAGGATGGTCCTGCCTCTCCGCACGTGTTTGACCAGCAAGAACTTTTCGGTCCCTTGTTGAAGCTGGCGCGCTCGGACATGAAAGACCGCACGTTAACAGGCATGCTTGAGATGCTCAACGCCTGTGGCCACCTTCTCAGCAGTGGATGGCCCCTGATTTTAGCTGCAGTGCAAGAAGCTTGCGAAAATGGAGACGGCAAGACCCAAGTGCTGGCCTTCAAGTGCCTGCGTCTCATTGTTGATGATTTAGTGGTGTCCATTCCGAGCAGCTACCTCCCCGACTGCATCAAGTGCATTGGACGTTTCGGAAGTCGTGCCAAGGATGTCAACATCAGTCTTACAGCTGTGAACGAACTGTGGAGTGTGGCGGATGTGATCGGGAAGCAGAAGACACGACAGGAAAGTGACCCCAGCAAGCGGAAGCAGGGGCAGTGGGGGTACATTTTTGCCGAGTTTAGCTCTGTTGCTCTGAACGAGCGAGCAGAAGTGCGAAACAGCTCCATCAACACCTTGTTTGGGACGGCGGTGACGTACGGCGCTCAGTTCGAACTGAGTGAATGGCAACTGTTTATTAATTCTACGGTGCTGCCACTCGCGGCGAAGCTGTGCGAGACGCAGAGGAGGAAGAGCACGAGCGCGCGTGAGAAGGAGGAGGCCAAGGGAGGTGCCAACTACATGCTCCATCACTCCCGTGATAATGCGGAGAAGCAGTGGAACGAGTCGCGGGTACTGATGCTGACGGGAATCAGTCGCGTATTGGAGACCAATTGGCATTATCTGCTGCAGCACACGTCGTGGTTCTCCACCATTTGGCGCGAGCTGCTGCAGCACGTAGCGCTGAACGCGGCGTTCGGTATGCCCAAGGAAGTGGTGCTGGCGTCTGTGAAGACGCTGCAAACGTTGCTGCAGGTGTCGTCCGCGGGCGATTTTGACCACATCGCACAGTCCCAACCTGTCCGTGCTGGAGTTGGTATGCGTGTTGTTGGAGGTGCTCTTGTGCCAACATCTACCCCAACATCTGCGGCGTCGACGTCTCCGAACTTGAGGCGGGCTACGTCTGCACCGGTGTATCGCGATCCGGTGCTGTGGGAAGAGGCGTTCACGCAGCTTCTGCGTCTGTGTGACGAGCGACAAATTGCAGCGGAGAAGGACAAGAATCCTGTGCTCCCGTGGATAGAAGACGAAGAGCAGGAGATCGCGAGCGCAGTCGTGTCCGTGCTGGTGACGCTTTACATTCAGGCGAAGGAGTACGAGTTCAAGGACTTGCGCAATGTGGAGAAGATGCTGGATCTCTTCGCGGCGTTAATCTCCCGTCACGTGCTTGGGACTCCTGCAATTGGCAATGGGGCGGTGACAAAGGCGATCACCAACATCACGACGAACAGCTTGCAGTCGCGCGTGTTGAACGCGTTCGAAGAGTGCGACTCGTTCGCGTCTCACCCGGATGTCCACACGAAAATTCTGGACCAACTCGTCGGGTACGTGACTCAATCGTTGACCAAGGACCTTGTTTTCTTCACCAGGCATGCGCTCACGTCGCTGGCCAAGCTGTACGCGAGCGTGTCGAAGGAGGCCAAGGAGAAGAGATTCTTGTCGGTTCTCTTCTGCATCCAGCCATTTCTAAAGTTTGGCGATGGCCTCACCACGCCCGAGTCGAGTCCGTCCCCTTCTCCGGAGAAGCCAATGACTGCGGCGCAGAAGGCAGCGACGCAGTTGTGGAAGCACGCGCTGCGTGTCTTGCTGGTCGTGATCTCGAGTGGGTTGGCGGCCGTCCGCCTTGCTGAGGCGTGCTGGAGACCGCTGCTGGAAACGATTGCGGGCTTCGTCCAGCCGAATGGGGGCAAGTTCCCGTCGTGCGTGCAGTCGGAGGAGGACGAAGTGCTGGTGCTGAGCGTGCTGGAGTGCGTAGTGGACAGCACCATTGCGCTGCTCAGTGACGGCAACGATCTCAAGTCCCACGTCGGCCAGCAGTACAACGCGTTCATCGGCGACCTGGTCGCTTTGCTCTGTTCGGGGATCGACGCCGTGGAGCACAACAAGGCTATTATCCGGTGTTGTGTACGTCAGCTGACCACGATGTGCATTCAGATGGCGGACCAAGAGCTGGCTGCGTTCGCGCGCGCTCGGTTGGTGGCGTGCTGCAACACCGCGTTGGTGCGGTTCGCCGATCTGGACAGCGCTGCCAGCTTGAAGCCGCCGTCGCCTTCAGCCGCAGCAGACAGGGACGCGCGTCTGAACTCTTTCTCGTCGATGGGGGCGCTGGCCAGCAGCAGCGACCCCCAGCTCGTGGCAGCTCGCGAGAGAGTTTGAAGCCGCCGTCGCCTTCAGCCGCAGCAGACAGGGACGCGCGTCTGAACTCGTTCTCGTCGATGGGGGCGCTGGCCAGCAGCAGCGACCCCCAGCTCGTGGCAGCTCGCGAGAGAGTGGTGGTGCTACTGACCAGCGCGCTGGAGGTGGACATGCAGCCGCGCAGTCTGATGGAGATGTACCAGGCGCTGTGCGGCTGCATCTCGTCGTCCGACCTGGAGGTGCGGCAGCTCGTGCAGCGACTGCTGCTCAGCGGCAGGCTCTCCGAGTACTGCTTAGAGCTCATGGACGCTTGGGACCGCCAGTCTCATTAGAAAATTTAAGCGTGGCGCTGCGCGTAAGTGGGGAAATCAAACACATCATGTCCATACTGCCGTACCAGTTTGTCAAGCTGACGTGATGCATGCTAAGACGGCATCAATCTCGGTGCGCTAGCGCCTGCTGACCTCAGCGTTGGCAGCCTTCCCGCTCCTGAGTCAGGACAGTTAAACCGAGTTGGGGTGGTCAGGACCTGACCACCCCAACTCGGTTTAACTGTCCCCCATAGCGACATCATCGACGGTCTTGGTTGCTTCGATCTGACCTTCGTGGCAACTCTGAATGGAGCCGCGCAATCAAAGACTGGTAGGAGTTGTCGACTTCCTTTACATGGGAGTTCTTCTTCGAGCGTGCCCAAGATGCTATCCCAATGCGTGCCTGCAAGTGCCGAGTCCCGATGAAGGCGAAAGACCCTGTCTTCCAGACAGCTCAACTGACGCGGATCAATGACCACCATCTGCCTCACGACGACACGTCCGGCCATCAGGCCGCCTGTCACTCGGGACGCGGAATTGCTACAGTCGCACATTGCACCTTGGCCGTCTCTACGCGGGGCCTTCGAAGCAGGATCCACATCATGCTCACGCTGGCGTGTGTGTGGCGCTGCCCCTCTCTCACTTCCACGCGGTGGCTCGTGTCAGGCCAGCCAACCTCGTCACTATCCGACTAACCGCGTAGGCGACACTCACTTGCTACTCCGGCGATGCAGGCCCGATACACCGACACGCCCCTGCTGGAGCGCGCGGCCAGTGCCGACCGCGTCGACGGTGCCGTCTCCAAGACGCACCGCACGCGCTTCCGCAGCAAGACGCGGACGGCCATGACGGCGTCGTTGTCGAGATCCTTCCCGTCCTCCAGCGCCAGCTCCAGCTCGCTCCCCAAGCCGCGCGTTCACATTGTCGAGATCCTTCCCGTCCTCCAGCGCCAGCTCCAGCTCGCTCCCCAAGCCGCGCGTTCACGTGAACGACAACGAGTTGTGCGCGCGCGCGGAGGCGGTGGCCCGGGCCATGGACTTCCGCGGCCTGGCCGGCTCCAACGACGCCGAGTGCAGATGGAGGCTCAAGAAGTCGCGCGGGTCCTTCACGACGTACGCGCGACGGCCTGCGGCATTGCTCGTGCCTGAGACCGACACGGCCGGCAAGGGCCGATCGACGCAGCAGGTTTTGGCGGCTGGGGAGATCCGCTGCCACCTGCAGGAGGTGGTGCACGTGCTCAACACGACCACCGACTTCGACCACAACGCTGCCATGAGCGGCCTGTACCGGAAGGACTTCATCTATGGTTCGGTTGTGCACGTGGTTCCTATGGGGGACGGCCCGAAGCTGGCCGAGCTGCTGCAGGAGCAGGAGTCGACGACCACGCGGGTGGCCGTGAAGACAGGCACCTTCGTACACAGCAAGATGTTCTCGCCCAACGAGCAGTGGTGCTTCCTCGAGCGCGCGCAGCTCGTCCGTGGATCCCAAAGCGGAGACGAGGGTTTGGAGTCCTCCGGGCCGCGGAAGGTCAATTCGTTCACGCTCACGCTGAGCTCGTTGGACGAGAAGGAGCTCGAGGCGGGCAAAGTGAATGGCCACGGCCGAGTCAACATGCTCCACAACATGAAGGCCGGGTACCTTGTCGAGCAGCAACACGGCAGTCGCTTCGTCCGCGTGATTTTCTTCGGACAGTTCGACGGCAATAACGACGCGAATGCTCCGGGCCACGCTGGCCAATCTCAAATGCGCGCTCGCCTCATGCGGCTGGCCGACGGGGCCACGCGGCTACCGGAAGTGATCGTTCGACGCCGATTTGGGGCGCAGACGATGGCCGACCGAGCGGCCTTCCCCGCGAAGAACTCGCACTGCATCTGCTGCACCAAGTCGCTACGTCTGCTCACCCGCAAGCATCGGTGCCACCTCTGCGGTCACAACGTATGCGATCGCTGCTGGTCGGTACAGGAAATGGAGACGCAGACCACGCGTCGCATCACGCCCGTGCGCGTGTGCTCGCGGTGAGGTACAGGAAATGGAGACGCAGACCACGCGTCGCATCACGCCCGTGCGCGTGTGCTCGCGGTGCATGGAGTTCGTGGAAAATGGAGACTACTCCGCTGTGAAGCCAAGCTCACTGGGGAGCATTGAGGTGAGGCGGGACCTTGTGAATGAACCGCCGGCTAACAAGACCCTGGCCCACCTGCTGCGAAGGCAGTTGCGGGCGTCATCGGGGGCTCGAAAGAACTCCGTGCGTACGGTGATCCAGTACCTCGTAAGCCAAGAGGAAGAGGAGCAAGCGAAGGCTGAAGCTGAAGCGAAACCCCAATCGATCCGACTAACTTCCGATAGCGCAGATCAAGAGTATCTGGATGCTCTGGATGGAGGTCTGAGTATTCACCAGGTGCCTTTGTATCAATGCGTCTTGGCCAACGCCTCGAAGCGTGACTACCCGCTTACCATGCCGAAGGCCGCGGCAAATGGAGCAATTCCGGACGCCCCTATTCCGTTGAACGAGTCGGAGCGATTGGAAGCCATCGCCCGTAGTCGCATCATGGAGCTGGAAGACGCCTCCGAGCTTGATCTGCTTTGCTCCCTGGCCGCTACTCAGCTGGACTGCAAGTTTAGCATCGTGACCGTGGTCACCGCCGAGCACATGACGGTATTGGGCTCGAACCTGGAGGAGTTGCGACGCGTTGAGCTTCCACGCGAAAGAGCACATGACGGTATTGGGCTCGAACCTGGAGGAGTTGCGACGCGTTGAGCTTCCACGCGAACACTCGTTCTGTCAGCACACCGTGATGACGTCGAAGCCGCTGCTCGTGCCCCACCCGGAGGCCGACATGCGATTCCAGAACATCAACGGCCGAACTGCTTTCGATGTGCGGTTCTACTGTGGCTTTCCGATCGTAGGAGAGGACAACCGCACAGTCATCGGATCGTTCTGCTGCATGGATCAGAAGACCCACGACTTGACGCAGTCGCAGTATTCGGCCATGAAGAAGCTGGCTTTCGCTGCAGGCCGCGTGGTGCGCTCCAAGGCGCGTCAAACTGATGAATAACACGACTAAATGATGACTATATTGTAGCAACAGGAACTGCAATTCAAGGTTTGTACAGCAAGTGGTAAGTGCATTCGTAGTAACTAACTCAAAATCAAGAGTACTGAGGTGCTGACTTTTCTCCCTACTAATGACTCTAGCCTACGCCTTGTACGACGACGAACTAAAGAGATCGATGCGCTCCGTCACGTCAGGGAACTGGGCGTTGTGCTCTTGGCTGTATTGGCGGGGGTGGTGGTGCTCGATGAGGCCAACGTACACGCCCGCTCCAATCGCGCCGCCCAGCAATGGAGCTACCAGTGGAACCCAGCAGTATGCGTCACGCAGTGTGAACACCCGAGAGCCCCAGCCGGCCACCCACGTGAACAGCCGAGGCCCCAAGTCGCGCGCGGGGTTCAGCGCGAAACCCGAGTTCATGCCGAACGCCATGCCGATACCCACTACCAACAAACGCGGGGTTCAGCGCGAAACCCGAGTTCATGCCGAACGCCATGCCGATACCCACTACCAACAATGCCACCGCACCCGGTTGCGAGTACGGGTTGGCGGGTTTGTTGAGCTCGTCGCCGATGGCGAAGAGTCCGCATAACAGCAGAGCGGTGCCCACTACCTCCGTCAAGAAGCAAGTGCCCACGGACACGTCGCTGCTGTAGGGATACGTGGCGAAGACGCCCTGCGTGGCCGTCTTGTGCGGGTCGGTAACGTCAAAGAGCGGCCTGTAGACGGCCCAAATGATGAACGCGGCCACAAAGGCGCCGAGCGTCTGGGCCACGATGTACGGTACGACCTTGCGCCATTCAAAGCGTCGGAAAAGTGCGAGCGTGGTGGTGATGGCGGGGTTGATGTGCGCGCCGGAGACGCCTCCCGAGACGTGGATGCCGAAGAGGATGCCGACTCCCCACCCGAGGCACAGCGTGGTGTAATTGCCCTTAGTGTTGTCGCTGAGCGTGACTTGAGCGACGGCTCCGTCTCCGAAGAGCACGAGGACGAATGCCCCGAGAAATTCTGCGAGACATTCTCGTAGCAGTGGAGACTTGAGTTGGTAAGGGCGAGTGGCAGGAACGGTGAGCTCGAGCGGTCGAGGAGACTGAACGGGGGTGTAGTCCTCATCGACCTTGTAGCTGTATGAAAGCGGATCCATGGTGGTGAAAGGGGTTTGTGTGTCGTTTTGTATTGTTGGAAAATGGAGAAGTTTGATACTATTGGTGCCGACTTACATGGGGTGCTAGCCATATCAATGCCGATGTAGGAGCCCTATTGATACTATTGGTGCCGACTTACATGGGGTGCTAGCCATATCAATGCCGATGTAGGAGCCCTCCTCACAAAAGTCTTTCGTCTTTCAGGGCCCCCATCAGACTTGGATCGGCCATCCGAACCCATTCCGGACGGAAAGCCATTGTCAATTTTTGGGTTTTCTCTGTCTCACTCGATGTCCTCCTTGCCAAAGTTGGTGAGACGGCCGACTTGACCCTGTCGTCACGGTGCTTCCGCCTTGGGACGTGGAAAATCCGATGTAAGTGGTAAGGGGGGCGGTGCTGGTTGACCACCTGCCTCGATGAGTTGAGTAGGTAGTCCGACTGAGGGCTCTCAGCCATACCAATTCATCTACTCCGTTTCTGGTACGTTCGTTTCCACTTCCTATTCACATTTTCCAACCTGTGGTGCTGGTGGGCGCATGAGATGAGCAAGCGCAGCCTTGGTAAACCTGGTTGGCGCTCATAGTGAGCGCCTGAAAGCGATCCTTGGCGTCGAAATGGCTCATAGTTACGACAGTAAGCGCTATTATTCGCAACTTACGAGTGTCAGCTTCAACTTGGTGACGATCTTCCAGCAGTAGCAGACGATAATGATAATAATTTGAAAAGCATTGGTCGAGAATTGTGGATGGAAGTACGCCACTCGGTCTTCTCAGCCAGCTCTTGCGGGCGCGCATGGATCGCTGCGCGAAGCTTGGCAACACCCATTGCAGCGTATTCGCTCACCGAATGGATCTGGAACGCACTTCTCCGATCGGAATTCGTTAGCTTCCACTGTGAGCGAATGCTCCTTGGAAGCAGGGAAAAGGCTGATGGGCACTGCCTATTTAGTAAGCTGCATCGGTGTGGAGAAGTAAGACATTTCACCGAGCTCGTAGAACCACACCACCGCTGCGTACAAATTGTGATGTACACTCACGTTTGTGATACTTTTGATACCAAGCTCTTCTCGTATTCGCCGCCGGATACACCACATATTTTAAGAGAAAATCAGAAGTACTGCAGCTGTGCGTATCGGCCGCCACTAAGCGAAGCGAGAGAGCGCTCGGCCAAGTGACTGTAGTTCTGTTAGCTTTGCTTGAGGTGAGACACGAACTCGATCGGCAGGTTGTAAGCATTGCTTGTGACCGCAGTCCAGAACGGATCCTGGAGTTTGTGGTCCCTATTCCAGCATCTTCTCCACCGAAAGTCCACCAGGAAACAGTCGCAAGGGAGACTCGATCGATCAAATGGCCCTTCACTATCGCCAACGGCAATACAGCACCAATACCCTCAACGCACATACCGCAAGCTCGAAAAGTGGCACACCATCGTCTGAGCATACTTGGCCCCACCGTACTTTGTCGTACAGACGCTCGGTACCATGGCCGCCTTGGGCCCGGACAAGACGAACTCATCACAGACCCATCCAACAGCGTCGATTCTTGACGGAGGTAGTGGGCACAGCGTTGCTGCTGTGCGGACGCTTCGCCGTCGGCGACGAGCTCAGCAAGCCCGCCAATCCGTATTATACTTGCAGCCTGGTGAGGTGACGCTGCTGGTCGTGGGTATCGGCATCGTTCGGCATGAACTTGGCTTTCGCTTTCACCAAATTCTGCGCGCGAGTTGGGGCCTCTGCTGTTCACGTGGTGAGGTTCAAGCTGCGCGACGTGCACTCCTGGGTTCGCTGGTAGCCCCGTTCTGGGCAGCACGGTAAGGGGGCGTACGCTCCGTTTCCATTTGATCACCACCACCACTGTGACTGCAACTGGCCACTGCTTGCAATGGCCACCGCGCGGAGGAGGTCCGACGTTCGTGCTTGATATGGGCCACCAATGAGTGCTGCTTGGAGCTTCTAAAGCTGCCTCAGCGACGCAGCGCCGAGTCACCATCGCTCGCGCAGCGCTCGGTCGGACATGGCCGTCCTTCAGAGACAAGGCTCCGCGTTCAGCTGTTCGACAGCGCGTTCGACTAGCGAGGATCCCGTTCGTCTACAGGCAACGGCCGCGCACCGAGACGCCAACGGCTGTCACCACAAGTTGCAGCGCGTGCTGGGCCGGCAGGCAACGCCCAACGTCCCCGCCGATGCCGTCATGGGCCATGCATGACGGTGGCAACTCCCGGCAGCGTAGCGCGCCACCTACTGCACACCGATCGAGCCCAATCGCGTTTGGTGGCGATATCCAAGCGAGGACCGCCGGCAAATCCAGTGCCACTGTCGGTCAGCTTCAACTGAGACGGCTTCGACCGCTCGCTCGAGTCGCGCGGCCTGCCAGCCTGCATGCTGCCCAGCGTAGAGACCGTGGCGGTGCAGCTGGCGATGGCGACGCTGGCCCGCGGCGTTGTTGGCCCGGGCGGGGAGTCTCCGATGCAGGCAAGCTCTGGGCAACAAGCACTACATGTACACTGACATTGCCGGCCGTTGCGTAGACGCGCGGTGGCCTGTGCCGGCGGGCCGGCTTGAAGAAGGGCCGTCTTCGAAGACACACTTCATCTGAAATGGACGGCAGGGCTTGGCCCGGCCCATTGCTGGCCGAGAGTCGACGGCGCGCTGATCGGGCGGCCCCGGTTCTGCTTCGTTATGTCACGTCGACAGCTGCACCTTGAAGTACCCGAGCCGCGTGAACATTACGCGGCAACTCGACGGCCATGGCGACCTGGAACCCAGACAGACGTGTCGGCAGCATGGAGCGCGGAGCCTTCGCCACCCCACCGCGGGCAGTCACTTTCCGATTCGCCTCGGGCCTAGCAGCTCCCTTCTCCCAGCCAGCAGCGACCTCCTTCCTTCCTTTCCTCCCTTCAAGATGGCCCGCTTGTCCGACAGCGGCAACAAGGATAAAGACGGCTACGTGGGCCTGCAGGAGGCCGACGTGGCCCTGACACCGGCATCGGCCGTGTCCAAGCCGTACCAGGTCAAGTCGCCGCTGCTGCGCGAGTGCATGGCCGAGTTCATCGGCACCATGGTGCTCATCATGTTCGGCGACGGCGTCGTGGCCCAGGTGGTGCTCAGCGAGGGCACCAAGGGCGAGTACATCAACATCAACTTGTGCTGGGGCCTCGGCGTGCTCTTCGGCATCCACGCGTCGGGCGGTGTTTCGGGTGCCCACCTGAACCCGGCCGTGACTACCACACTCGCGATCTTCGGCCGCTTCGAGTGGCGCAAGGTGGTCCCGTACATCATCGCGCAGGTGCTGGGTGCGTTCGTGGCGGCCTTCATCGTCTGGGCCGTCTACTGCCCCATGTTCAACACCATCGACCCGAACAAGGAGACCACGCAGGGGGTGTTCTCTACGTACCCGTACAGCGATGACGTCCCAGTCGGCACCTGCTTTCTGACGGAAGTGGTGGGCACGGCCCTGCTGCTGGGAGGTATCTTTGCTCTGGGCGACGAGCTCAACAAGCCGGCCAGCCCTTACACGCAGCCGAGCGCTGTTGCGAATCTTTGCTCTGGGCGACGAGCTCAACAAGCCGGCCAGCCCTTACACGCAGCCGAGCGCTGTTGCGCTGCTGGTTGTGGCCATCGGTATGGCTTTCGGCATGAACTCGGGCTATGCCATCAACCCGGCGCGTGACTTCGGCCCGCGGTTGTTCTCGCTCTGTGCTGGCTGGGGTTCGCGTGTGTTCACCCTGCGCGACAGCTACTTCTGGGTGCCGATCGTGGGCCCGCTGCTCGGAATCGCGTGTGTTCACCCTGCGCGACAGCTACTTCTGGGTGCCGATCGTGGGCCCGCTGCTCGGAGGTGCCATCGGTGGTGGCGTGTACATTGGCCTGGTGGAGCACCACCACCCGCGCGACTACAAGCACCCGCTCGACAACTAAAGAGAGGGTTTGGATCGATGGAGCAGTGTGTCGTGAGTTAGAGACGGCGAGGCTGGCCCATCGTCATGGTTATGGTAGTGTCCAAGTAGCCGTGATGCATAATGTTTTCCTCTATAAAGTTTTGTTTCCTATGTTTCCCGATGGTATGGTCCACGCTCGTTCGCTTTCGGCCGAGCCCGACGTGTTGCGGGAACTGACTTTGCCAGGAATCAATGCAGCGTGACACTGCAACTGCAAGGGTTCCGAAAACGACTCGTGGCCACAGACTACATGTACTTCGTCGGTGCCTTTCATGCTGGTTGCTGCTGTGCCGGCGGTCGTTCATGACAAGCTCCGTCAAACGATAAGATTAAAAATGTACAAAGTGCCGAGGTTCATGTGGCCACCAAATTAAGTGCATCATTTTGCAGCCTACGACAGTCGAGTGCTCTTTCGTTACGCCTTTGTAGTCTACATGGTGATTTTCGTGATTGACGCGCTGGCCTGGTTGGGATAGTCGCCAGCTTCAACTTGGTCTAATCACACACAAAGGTTCCCCGGCCGTGGAGCTAGTGTAGGCAGCGTTGGGGTCTGTGAAGGAGGTCCGTTGGATCCCCGAGTTCGCCTTCCGGGCGTAGAGATGACGCTTCTTGAAGTAGGTGCTCGTTGCGTGACCGAGGCTCGATGCCGAAGGGCGCCCGACGAGATGGCCGTCGCTCCTTCCCCTCACTTCGCAAACTGCGTCGAGCTTCACAAGCGTTTTCCAAATTTCAGCAACAACCAAGCCACTATGCCACCTCGCGACTCGGATGCCAACGACAAGGCCGAGAACGGGTATATTGGTCTGCAGGAGGCCGACGTGGCCCTGACGCCGGCATCGGCCGTGTCCAAGCCGTACCAGGTCAAGTCGCCGCTGCTGCGCGAGTGCATGGCCGAGTTCATCGGCACCATGGTGCTCATCATGTTCGGCGACGGCGTCGTGGCCCAAGTTGTACTCAGCGAGAGTACCAAGGGCGAGTACATCAACATCAACTTGTGCTGGGGTCTCGGCGTGCTCTTCGGCATCCACGTCTCTGGCGGCGTCTCGGGGGCTCATCTCAACCCGGCGGTGACCACGACGCTGGCGCTCTTTGGGCGTCTGGAGTGGCGTAAAGTGATCCCGTACATCATCGCGCAAGTGCTGGGTGCATTTGTGGCGGCCTTCATCGTCTGGGCCGTCTACTGTCCCATGTTCAACACCATCGACCCGAACAAGGAGACCACGCAGGGTGTGTTCTCCACATATCCGTACAGCAACGACGTGCCGGTGGGGACATGCTTTCTGACGGAAGTGGTGGGTACGGCACTACTGCTGGGTGGTATCTTCGCCATCGGTGATGAACTCAACAAGCCGGCCAGTCCGTACACGCAGCCTGGAGCAGTGGCCCTGCTGGTGGTAGCGATTGGCATGGCGTTCGGCATGAACTCGGGCTACGCCATCAACCCGGCGCGTGACTTCGGCCCGCGGTTGTTCTCGCTGTGTGCTGGCTGGGGCTCGCGCGTATTTACCCTGCGGGACCACTACTTCTGGGTCCCGATCGTCGGCCCCATTCTGGGAGGTGCCATCGGTGGCGGCGTGTACATCGGTCTGGTCGAGCACCACCACCCGCGCGACTACAAGCATCCGCTCGACAACTGAGAGGCGTATCCTAGCAGCGCGTGAACGCATCGATAAGTACCTAAGCAGCAATGAACGTATCGTGTGCTTTCCTGGTTGTACTCTCTCGATTCAGCAGTGCAGTTCGACTGCAGGAAGCTCGCCGCGCCCAACGTAGCGTTGTGGCCGCGCTCACGGATCGGCGCTCGCCACGCCGCCCACGTCAGCAGCTGTGCTGGTGGTCGGCCTCGTCGCGTTTCTGACCGGGGGTCAGGCCATCACTCGTCCACCTTGGCACGCGTCCAGCACGAAGAGGACACCCTCGACTTGCGCGCACGCTCCCTCGGGCCACTTCACGGAGACTCCCTCTGACGAAGTGGTTCACGAGTTGCAGCTGCTGCGCGACTCGGCCGCCAATGCAATGCTTCGCCAGCGTGGGCTGTTTACAAATGCGGGCGGTCAGGTTCAACATGCACGTCCTACGCCCTCGTTTACAGATCCTAATCAAAACTGAAGAACCATGCACCTCTGTGGAGACCGCCGGTAAAGTGTCGAGACCGGCGGTCTCACTTGGGGGCGCGAGCCCAAAGTGAAGTGCTCATAAACTGGTGGTCGATCGATCTTCTGGGGGCCGGCGAGTCATATCCAGCAAACCGGCATATGGAGATGATCGGCGCGGAAGTGGCCGACGGCGCATCCTTCAGTGCACTGCCTTTGGGAGTGCAGACAGCACGAACGGGGCTGCAGCTGGCACACACCCGGGCAGCGACTCCACGCCGCTTGACTCGCCTTGATGCATCGGCGCCCTCGTTATGTTGGCCGTGCCATTCGTCCAGGATAAAGAAGGCGTGCACAGTGGTTGAACTTCAAGCGAATTCGGGTGCTGTCAACATTGCTGCGCGTCTCGATGACAGCTCCGTCGCCCCCAAGGCGCCCGCGGCCCAGCAGCTCACTTTCCGATTCGCAGTGTCGGCCTCACAGCGCCCCTTTCATCCGCGTTCGGCTTTAATCAAGTGCAGCAGCAGCTATGTCGGGCAACGACGACAAGATCGAGAGCGGCTACGTCGGTGTGCAGGAGCCGGACGTGTTCACGAACCTCGAGCCGGCCAAGCCGTACCAAGTCAAGTCGCCGCTCCTCCGCGAGTGCATCGCCGAATTCCTGGGCACCATGGTCATGATCATGTTCGGTGACGGCGTCGTGGCCCAGGTGGTGCTCAGCGAAGGCACCAAGGGCGAGTACATCAACATCAACTTGTGCTGGGGCCTCGGTGTGCTCTTCGGCATCCACGTCTCGGGTGGTGTTTCGGGTGCCCACTTGAACCCCGCGGTGACCACGACGCTCGCGTGGTTTGGCCGCATGGAGTGGAAGAAGGTCCCGTACTACATCATCTCGCAGATCCTCGGCGCCTTCGCTGCCGCTTTCATCGTCTGGGTCGTGTACTACCCCATGTTCAACACCATCGACCCGAACAAGGAGACCACGCAGGGCGTGTTTGCCACGTACCCGTACAGCAACGACGTGCCCGTTGGTACCTGCTTCCTCACGGAGGTGGTGGGCACGGCGCTGCTCATGGGCTGCATCTTCGCTATCGGTGACGAGCTGAACAAGCCGGCCAACCCGTACACGCAGCCCGGCGCCGTGGCCCTGCTTGTGGTGGCCATCGGTATGGCTTTCGGCATGAACTCCGGCTACGCTATCAACCCCGCGCGTGACTTCGGCCCGCGCCTCTTTTCGTGGATTGCTGGCTGGGGATCCGAGGTGTTCACGCTCCGCGATTCGTACTTCTGGGTGCCGATTGTCGGTCCGCTTCTCGGTGGCCCCATTGGCGCCGGCGTGTACGTTGGCCTCATTGAGCACCACCACCCGCGCGAGTACAAGCACCCGCTCGAGGGCCAGTAATTGTCGATGCAGTGTAGTTAGGACGAAGGAGAGGCTGTATAGTAGGGCGTGAATCTCCAACGTCAGTTTATGAATGCAATCGTGTTGCATTACCCCGGTATCCTAGCTCCGTTCTATTGCGTCTTGTTCATCTTGAAATCCCCAAACGATTAAGCATCTTCGAGTCTTCAACTTGAAGCGTGTCACTGTCGATTTCCCGGTGGCTCCAGTTGAAGTCGTTCGCCAATGGTCAGAATGCCCCACAATGTTCGGTGAGCCAAACCGCCACTAAGTTACACAAACCGAATGCTCGAGTTGGACTCTTATGCCGTCCGTGGGCAGATGTCGACATTGCGCAGTCTATCCAATGCAGCAGGCTGTCTGCATTCTGCGGCGAAGCTTCGCTGCGTCAAGCTCAGAGCGGCTGGCTAGAAATGCACCGTTCATCTGTAGATCGCCGGCAGGTGGAACTCGATCGGATGGTAATGCTGTCAACCCGAAAAGAGCGCGAGAAGCATTTGTGTGCTTCCACAACCAGCACTTCGACACTATTAGCTACAGTTGCGGGCCTCACCTCACCGAGTCGGTTTGACAGCACCTGCTCATATGGTGTGGCCACTGGTACTCCTTACGGAATCCGGAACCAAAAGCGTCAAGATGGCAGCGATTCCTGTTCGTTGCGGTGGGAGAGCACTCGTGTCTCGCAGCAGTCACTCCATCACTTCCCATTTTACGGCGTTCCCCTCAGTTCGTCGTATCCCCCACCTCCAGCCAAAGCACAGCACTTGTCATCTCCAAACCATGCATCGCGAAAGTGCGGACAAGGTCGACGCGATGCTGCGAGTCAGCAGCATGCCCAAGATGGACGTCAATTATATGGGCGAACCGGACGTGGCCATGATGTCGACGGGGCCGGCCCGCAAAGGGATGTTCCAGACCAAGTCTCCTCTCTTCCGGGAATGCATGGCCGAGTTCCTGGGCATGTTCGTCTTCATGCTGTTCGGCACCGGCGTCGTCGCCCAAGTCGTGCTGAGCGAAGGCACGAAAGGCGAGTTCATCAGCATCAACTTCTGCTGGGGCCTCGGCATCCTGTTCGGTATCCACGTCTGCGGTGGTGTATCGGGCGCGCACTTGAACCCGGCGGTGACTATGACGCTGGCGCTGTTCGGCCGCTTCGAATGGAAGAAGGTCCCGTGCTACGTGATAGCTCAAATGCTGGCGGCGTTCCTGGCCGCGGCCATTGTCGGCATGGTGTACGACCCGCTGATCAAAGTCTCCGACCCACACATGAAGACGACCCAGGGGATATTCGCCACGTATCCGTACAGCAACGACGTCCCCATCGGCACCTGCTTCATGACGGAGGTGGTGGGCACGGCGCTGCTGGTCGGCTGCCTCTTCGCCATCGGTGACGAAATGAACAAGCCGGCCAGCCCGTACAGCCAACCCGGAGCTGTCGCGCTACTGGTGGTGGCCATCGGCATGGCCTTCGGAATGAACACCGGCTACGCCATCAACCCGGCGCGCGACCTCGGTCCTCGCCTCTTTACCCTGTGTGCTGGTTGGGGGCCCAAGGTGTTCACGCTAAGCGAGTCGTACTGGTGGCTTCGCCACGTACCCGTACAGCAACGACGTCCCAATCGGCACCTGCTTCATGACGGAGGTGGTGGGCACGGCGCTGCTGGTCGGCTGCTTATTCGCCATCGGCGACGAAATGAACAAGCCGGCCAGCCCGTACAGCCAACCCGGAGCTGTCGCGCTACTGGTGGTTGCCATCGGCATGGCCTTCGGAATGAACACCGGCTACGCCATCAACCCGGCGCGCGACCTCGGCCCTCGCCTCTTTACTTTGTGCGCTGGCTGGGGGCCAAAGGTGTTCACGCTAAGCGAGTCGTACTGGTGGGTGCCGATTGTCGGCCCGATGCTTGGCGGCCCGATCGGAGCTGGCCTGTACGTGGCCCTGGTGGAGCAGCACCACCCCGTCGAGTTCGATCACACGCGCTCCTAAGCGCATGTAGCTGCGTCCTTGTCGTTGATAAAGTGCAGTAAAAGTTGCGTTCGATGAGTCTCAAAATGTCTTGTGTATTATCGTTGGTCTCTTTTAAGAGACCAGCGGAGTTTTAAAAAACTCCGCTCTGGAAGTGCCAACCGAGGCTGGATGAGTAGACTAGGTGCTGTAGGCAGGGAGACTGGATTTACACACTTCCTAACGCCGTGACACCACTTTGCGTTGAAGTTCAACGGCATGCCAACACTTGCAGGAGCTAAGGCTCATCCCCTGAGCCCGGGGCCACCCTGAGGGTGTCCATTGAACTTCAACCGGATCCTGACTCCTGAAGATCATGCGATCCATAGTTCACTATCGTCGCGATGGTGTCTCGGGTCAATCGGGAGTGATCCCCGCCTCAACACTTCATGTATTTCTTTTGTAAAAAAAAACTCGGCGCCCATGGTCCGACCGTCGAGTCGACAAGAATGCCGGTGTTGCGGGCTGCCTGTGTTGCTCAGCGCGGTGGCTCGCATAGACGTGCTGGGCGTGTATGGTCGCTTGCTTAGAGCAGACCGAGGCAGAAATCCCAGCTCTGATGTACCTTACGGTAAGGTACTTACCTCGATCTCGAAGAGCTGCAGCCGACAACTTCAATGACCGCTTGCTTAGAGCAGACCGAGGCAGAAATCCCAGCACTGATGTACCTTACGGTAAGGTACTTACCTCGATCTCGAAGAGCTGCAGCCGACAACTTCAATGCGCAGGAACTGTTGACTCGACAGTTTTCGCTAGACGTCCGCGGTTCAGGGCCAGCCATCGCGTGGGATCTGCACCTCAGCTTCAATGCAGCCGACGCAACGGAGCAGAAGAAATCCAAGCGCTCCTGATGACTTGATGGTTTGGGCTTGTCTAACATGTGAAGAGTCTTCACTGAATACCCGCCTACAGTATGGGCGAGCAAAACTGCAAGAACTGCAAGCAACACACCAGGGGGAGAAGGAAAAGCTTTGGATTCTTCTTCACGTTAGCAACTGCACGCGCAGGAAACGATTCAACTCTCTTACATGCACGCCCTCGTGGCGGCTTGGCACCATACAGTACTCAACACCTTAGAAGTGGAACTGCTCACCGTGCTTGCGGACGACGGTGGCCTTTTGCGGGTGGTGGTGGCCCACGAGCGCCACGTACACGAGGCCGCCGAGCGCGCCGCCGACGGTGGGGGCAACAATGGGGACCCAAAAGTAGTAGTGGTTCAAGGAGAAAACCTGCGATCCCCAGCCGGCCGTAAGCATCATGAGGCGAGGGCCGAAGTCGCGAGCCGGGTTGATGGCGCAGCCGGTGTTGACGCTGAAGGCCATGCCGATGCCGACCACCAGCAGTGCCACGGCGCTCGGGGCGCTGAACGGGCTGGCCGGGCGGTTGTGCTGGTCCAGCACGGCGAAGATGCCGCCCACCAGCAGCGCCGTCGCGAACATCTCGGTCAGGAAGGCCACGAAGTTGGACACGTACTCGTTCGGGTAGGTCGCGAACATCTTGTGCGTAGTCTCCCTCTCCGGGTCGGCCACGTTGATAAGAGGCCGGTAGAGCACGTAGACGAACAGAGCGGCCAGGTACGAGGCCAGCGTCTGCGCGGCAATGTAGGTCGGCACCTTCTTCCACGGGAACATGCCGAAGAGCGCTGCCGTGGTCGTGATGGCTGGGTTCAGGTGCGAACCGGAGACGCCGCCGGCGATGTGGATGCCGAAGAGCACGCCGATGCCCCAGCCGAAGACGATCTGCGTGAAGTCGCCGTACTTGCTGCTGCTCAGGATGGACTGGCACGTCGCGGCCAGCCCGAAGCTCATCATGACGAAGACGGCCACGAACTCGGCGCAGAACTCGCGGAGGGCCGGGCTCTTGATGGCGAAGCGGCTCGTGTTCACGGGGGCCCCGCCGTTCACGGCCGTCTCGTGGGCTTCCAGGTCCATGTAGCCGTGCTCGATCTTGTCCGCTGCGTTCGAAGGGGTCGCCATCATGGGCTTCCAGGTCCATGTAGCCGTGCTCGATCTTGTCCGCTGCGTTCGAAGGGGTCGCCATCGTGAGGTGGAGTGCTCGCTTGACTGGAAGTGTCGGCGCCCACGGAGGCCAATTCGGAAATGAGCTTCTTGTCCTCGGCCACTGACTGCCCTGGCAGACACCATGCTCGTTTGACAAAGATTAATTGGGGACCTGCCTTACCACCAGTAGCAATCGGTCGGACACCATGCTCGTTTGACAAAGATTAATTGGGGACCTGCCTTACCACCAGTAGCAATCGGTCGGGCACCATGTTGAAGTTCAATGGCTCAGTAGAGGTCCACGGCGCCGCACATCGGCCCGAGACTCACTCATTCTGCAGCTCCACTGTGAGTCGTGAAAGCAACTTCAAGCACGTCGCTCGGCGCGGGATTTCGGCGGGCTCTGCCCTGCTGAAGAGCAGCCGAGCGAGTTTGGCTTTTGCTCGGGGCCAGCACCGACTGATAGATATCCATCACGAAATACGCGCGGACAGCAGCGATCGGGAGCACTGCAGCTTCATGCACCACATGAAGTTGCAGCGCGCGGGGCCTGGCCGAGCGATGGCTATCGCCCTGGTGCAGGAAGGAAGGCAGCGCCATGCCATAATCAAGAGCCAAGGACCCCCGCCGCATCGCCCTCGAAGCACGAGCCGAGCGACAACACGCATCAGCCTCGCTTGAAGTCGCAGGCGCCGGTCGGAGAGTTGGGATCGAGGTGACCGGCACGCGTCGACCGACTCAGGCTAGCTCGGCTAGCCGTCATCCACGTTGAAGCTGTCCGCACCGCTTCGCTGCATCCGTGCTCGCGGCGCCGGTCGATCGTCGGCTTGAAAACTGTTGACGTTGACAGTTCCGGCGGCACCACCCGGCGCCAGTCACGGCGACTGGCAGTGCAAGGCAACTTCAACATCCATCTGCGCTTGGGTTCGCCTCACCGACAGCGAGTCGTGCTTGTAAACCGCCCCGGACTTCAAATCACAAGCTTCTCACGGGGAGGAAGGCGACGGTGCTCGCTGGACTCCAAGTTGAGGCTCACGACGGACACCATCACTCTCTA
>JAIKVH010000101.1:7096-22140 GCA_024679275.1 Phytophthora niederhauseri
GGGGGCACCCACCGAGGCCGCACAAAAGGGGCCAAAACCTGTTGTGGAGTGCCTGAAATGTAAGTCAACAGAGCACCGCGTGCCCCCAGGTATGCCCTGAGGAGCTTCACGCGCTGCCTCCAGGACTCAGATGCGTCGTGTTCATACAGCCCCGACGTCACAGAGCGATGATGGTTCGCATGGGGAATGTGATAAGAAAGCGGAGCAGGACGAGGACGATGGAACCGCTTTGGCGCACATTGATGGTTTGACTCACTGTTGAACTCGGGTGCGGATAATTCACTGGTGAGCGTTGGCGTGGTGGATAAGTTGGCTGCGCTGGGGAAGTTTGTTGCCGTCAAGCAGTGTGATACTATGCCTATGTATCCGGTTGGTGGTGGGACGCTAGTCGTCTCCCGCAAAATTCGATTTGACGAAGTGGCTTTGGAGACACCCGCCGGGCACCTGATGCTTCGTGGACTGGTGTGCTGGATCGACGAAGGTGACAAGTCAATGACATTAACGATAAGCCGACTCGTGATGAAACGTTTGGGGTATTCGACTCCCAAACTCCTGGCTGCCGCCAAGGCGCGTAGCGATGAGTACCATCTGGATGACATGGATACTCCCGCTGCCGCTGATCGTAAGTTCACTCGCATGCATGCGCTCATGCAGGACAAAACGCAGGATTATTTTCAGCCTGATGAGATTGACGAGCTCGTGACCACACCATCGCTCCTATCCACACCTGACCATGAGGGCGTTCAGGCGGTGCTAACAGCCAAAATTGAAGAGGCTCGACGGGCGGGACTGTCCTCCGACTGCATCGATACACTACAGCAGCTTCTTTCCCGCTACTGCGATGTTTTTCGTCTCGCTTTTGGCAACGATCCGCCGGTCAATGCGCCCCCGCTTAAAATACGATTGAAGGTCGGCGCACGACTGGTGAAGGCGAAAGCCCACCGATATCCACCCTTGCATCGCGAATACTTGGAGAAACACATCCAAGAATTGCTGGATCATGGCCTGGTGTGCATCAATCACCGTAGCCATTGGGCCTCAGAGCCTCGCATCGTGGCCAAAAGCCAAGAAACAGCCTGGCGAGTACCGCATGACAGTTGACTCGAGAGCGGCAAACGCATTGACGGAGCCGATGCTTTGACCAATGACTGACTTGGAGGCTGATCTCGCAAGTGCTGAGGGCTTCGAGGACTACTTCACGTTGGATTGGTGGCGCGGGTATTAGCAATTGCCATTAGATGAGGAGTCACAGGAAATGTTCACTATCATTACGCCGCGAGGAATGGTGACGCCGACACGAGTGCTCATGGGATCCTCTGACTCCGTCGCGTTCTCCCAAGGTGCGGTGGAACAGATCTTTGGTCCTCTTCTCGGGCCAGAAATTCTGGCCTGGCTTGCCAAGTCCCCTTCCGCACTACTGAAGGTGCTGGGGCATGTGTTGGCGCTGTGTGAGCAGTACGGACTCAAGTTGCACCCGGGCAAGTGATGCTTCTACACCCGAGAGGCTTTGTGGTGTGGCAAACTCATTTCCGCAGGTGGAGTGCGCCTCAGCCCTGATCGCACCCAAGGTCTTGTGCAGCTACCACCGCCGGCGATTTGCAACAATTTATCTGCGCTGTGAATTGGATGAGAAGCAGTATTCCGAATTACTCAGCTCTTGTGGCGGATCTCGCGGCGTTGCTGGAGGTTGCTGTAAGGGTTGCTGTAACGAAAGCAAAAAAGCCGGAAGAAGTCGCATCTACAGCGCGTCTTGCTGGCTACCATCGGTTGGGACTCGCGTCGTGATGAAGGTTTGCGCGGTGTTATGGATACGCTACTGGGGATTGTCCCTCTCGCCCATGCCAAAGCCGACTGGGGGGTGACGCTGTATGCCGATGCACTTGACGAACATTGGGGCACTGTAGTAACCTAAGTTCCCGCCTCCGACCTCGGACTTCCGCTGGAGAAACAACGCCACCATCCTTTGCCTTTTCTGAGTGGGTCATTTACTGGAGCTTCTCGGAGATGGGCGATTATTGACAAGGAAGCATTTGCCATTCTCGCCACCTGCAAGCACCTGCCATATTTGCTGCTGCGGCCGCGTGGGTTTCACATTTACACGGACCACCGCAACCTTCAATACATTTTCAACCCAGCCGGAGGTAACGGGGATGTAAGCAAGTTTCAAGCGGATCGGCTACAGAGGTGGACGATGACTCTAACCATGTTCAAGTATGTGATTGAGCATGTTAGTGGTGAGTAGAACGGTTGGGGGACCTGTTATCACGCTGGGGCGCGACTAGCAAGACGTCGGACGCGCCAGTCGCGACGCGAGTACGATCTCTCGCCGTAGTGTAACGGGTGTCGCCGCTACAAGATGCTGATTTCCAATGGCCATCGCACACGGAGATTGCTTTGGAACAACACAAGGCTCTCACGCATCTCCGTGCGGATAGCGACCTGCTCCCGCCTTGCCATCTTGACTCCGAGCAAGGCATTTACCTTGATCAGGATGGCAAGATTTGGATTCCAGATGGGGCTGTAGATTTGCAGCAGCGCCTGTGCGTCATTGCTCACGCCGGAGCTATGGGTCACCGTGGCATCGCAGCCTCAACTCAATGCTTGAAGCAGGTTTTCTCGTGGGGATCACTAGCAGCGGATGTGCACACATTGTTCGAAACTGCCTACGCTGCATGACGGTCGGCGAGAAAACGGTGCCGAGGCCGTACGGACCTGCACTGCATGCCACGAAGCCCAAAGAGCTCATTCATTTCGATTTCCTGTCGATGCCGGCAAGTTCTGCCAGGCTCCAGTACGTCCTCGTGGTCAAGGATGACATGAGTGGCTACGTGGAGTTGATTGAGTGTGCTGACCCGGATGCTGCAACTGCGTGTCATGGGCTATTCGACTGGTTAAAGCGGTTTGAGGTAGTGCCGCAATGGGTTTCGGACAGAGGGGCGCACTTCAAAAACGAGCTAGTGGCTTTACTGAAGAAGAAACTTGGAGGATCGCATCACTTTACTACGGCATACTGCCCCTGGACAAACGGGAGTGTCGAAGTGGTCAATCGGATCCTTTTACGCTGCTTGCGTGTTCTGTTGAGCGAACTTAAATGAGCAATGTCAGACTGACCAGGTGTTTTACTTATCGTCCAGTCGGCGTTGAACCAGACTCCTGCGGATCGTCTGGGAGGAGTTGCCCCGGTCACTGCATTCACGGCACTACCTGCAACGACCCCATTGAGCACTATTTTGCAGCCAAGTATTGGGACAGTAGAGGACGTGGCCACTGTTGTTGAGCAGCAGCGTCAGCACATTGATGATGTTCGTGCGTCTTTAGACAACATGCATCGCGATCTGAGTGCAGAGGCAGCCAAAAATAGACAGCAAGCCCGCGACCGCCGCGCCAACAAGCCTGGCGTTTTTATGCCACGCTTCGTGGAAGGCGATTTCGTGTTGGCCGCTCAAGTGCTGTCTCGAGCGAACAAATCGGCTGTGCAGTGGAAGGGTTCGAAGCGCGCCGTGAAGATGCTGAATGACTTCGTGTTCGAGGTCCAGGACTTGGTGCCACCCTTTGACGTATCAACGCATCACGCGTCAAGATTAAAATTTTATGCGGACGCATCGCGTAACGTCACAGAGGACCTCATCGCCCACGCCATGCACGCTGAAGGTGGACATTTAGTGTCCAAATTGCTGCAGTGTCGAATGGGGTCAGACACGCACGCTTGGGAGATACAAGTCGAGTGGGTAGACCTCGATCCTCTCGAGGCATCCTGGGAGCCAGCTACAGTGATCTACGAGGAGGTACATCGTTCAGCGCTTTGTGGAGCGCATCGAGCTCGAGCAATATGGGCCTCGTTAACCAAGACGTCGACGGCGCAAAAAAACCAAGCCGCAACGCCGTCGAAAAGGGAGTGGGTAGTGATCTGGCTCCGGCACCCGACCACCGGACGCCAGCACTGCTGACCCAGCAGCAACCAGCGGCCCAGCAGCGGAGAGACAGCTCGGCAGCAGTGGACGGGCAGCTGAGATCTCACACTTCTATGTGGGTTATGAGGTGTGAGATCTTATGCAGGGGAGCTATAGGTACAAAGGACCCGGAGGGAGAGTCCTCTTGGAGGCGCTGTTAGCGCAGGATTTAGCTAAGCTGCTCAATTCATATTCAGTTTGCATTTTACCTTACCATGCACAGGTAATCCGGGGCACGAAGACCCGGGACACCGAACAGTCATGTCGTGGGGACAGAAATTGCGGCTCGCGGTGACGGTGTCAAAAGAAAGCCCTGATGACAACTCGATGCCTGACAGCGTGCAACGCTTTTTTTATCTGCGAATTCGTATAGTGCGTGATGCCAACGTCCCCGAAAACGCCGCATTAGAGACTGAAGCTACAAGCGAGACGACTTTGTGCTAGCTGGTGCGTGGCTTCACCTTCAAGAGTGCTACCCACACCTGACTTTAGTTTACTCGTTTGTTGCGACGCTACAGGCTGCGACAACCACAATTGTTTCGTCGAGTCGGTCTGGGTCCCCTCGAGCTTGGTGCTCAATTCCCTCCTCGTGCCTGTACTCCTCCAGAGTACTAATCTGTATGCCGCTGTATTTTTCTGTATGATGGGAGCAAGCTGCCCAAGCCGGTGAACCAACTCAATCGTTTTAGTATGATACTGTCGCTGAATTAACAAGGCCACTGCTACTGACCTACACTTATTTTTTGTTTCTATTGCCGATAGCTAGAGTATAATGAAAGATACTTCACGTACTCTTTATTCGTCCGCATCTAGTCCTTTTCTAGGTTCTTGAATTGTGTGACCTTCGACGTGAGTCGCCCCATGCGCTATCAGCCCAATCTCTCTAGTGGCATAGACATCGTAGATTTTCCAGTTATTGGACGTGTTTTACGACTTTGTATTATTGTGCCTTTCACGTATTTTGGCGGGTGAGCTGTTAATTCAGGCAGAATTAGAGTCACAAAAGGACGATCAACGCCTATTTAGTGCTAATTCTGCCTAAGATTGTGAGCGCTTCCCCTAACATCCGCGATCAGCATTTGAGAGCCAATCGACGGAGATACGATCAGAATGGCATGGATTGGCGGGCAGAAAACCGCCAATCGCTCTGCTTCCGCCTAACGCAGGCTGGATTAGCTTATTCCGCCTTAACTCGGTCTCACCATCGCCGCTCCTAATTCGGCCACGGAGGAACGGCCCGGAATTAACATAGGAATTAGCTAACTCGGGGCATAATTAAGGTTGATAAGGGATTAGAGTTATGCCAGAATTATCAAAATAAGTGAAAGGCACAATAGAATTATAAAACTATACAGACCATATGGAGGTCAGAAGATATAACTTGTGATATCGATTTGGGCGGCGTTATCTATGGCTTCTACATGTATAGCTTGCCTTTTGCTTTGCTTTCATGCATACACCATTGTTCAACTTTCAGCAACCATCTAGCCCGTACATCAGTATGGACTAGAAGCACTCAATGACTACCCTCAACGCTTGAAGCGTGCCCCGTTGCAGATCAAGTTGCTGCAGCAACAGCAGTTAGCGGACAAATGTACGTAGCGTATAAGTCAGCGCAATTAGAAAAAAAATCGGCATAGTTTCTTCTAAACTATTTGTCTGAGAACAATCAATGCAGAATCCTCAGGATAACACAAATACTAACAAAAATGTTCTTCCAGCCAAAGCCTAGAAACCTTTGTCTACAACGTCCTAAATTATCGCTGGCGTTACCTGTCTATGCCTAAATTGCACGAGCTCGACCAGGGCGCTAACGCTTTGTGTTTTTTTACAGCGAGCTGCCACCCTATCACTATCGCCAGACCTTTGGCTCCCTAAAATAAATATATTACGAGGATTGAACGCACCACAGCTAGGTAAATTGTTTTTTTCGTACTTTCCGCAGAATTATCGCGCGACCGGCTCTAATTACCTCAAACAAAATTATTTAGCTATCCCAGCCTATGCATAGCTCTCGTCTTGAAACCGGTACGGCTTCGGTGCCGCACTGGGCCCGTTTATATGCGTGGACAGATCCAGCCGGTGTGCAACCGACGACACCGGTATGAATCAGTACATATATTGAGCAGGGTACGGATATACGAATTGAAGTTAAGAGAACGAGCTGTAATGTCTATCATAGGATGTGTAATCGTTTTAAAATGCAGCAAGAAATCTTAACTTTATAAGTACATAATGTCACTACAAATCGCATAATATAATATTTTTATCGCGCTCCCATACTATGTTGTTGCACAGCTCAACTTGATTAGTGTATCCCGTTCTTAATTTAATGCGCAGATATTACTGCAACGTCTAAATTTTGAAAAGTCGAATACAACGCCCGGTTCTGAGAATAGCGCGCTGTATAATAATATAACGCCGCGAACTAATTAGTAGTATATGTTATGTATCTTGGCTGTGTTGAGGCCACAAGTAAAATTAACAAAAAATGAATATGCTACTTAAAATCAGCAAATATTACCCACTCATTTTATAGTTAGATTTATCATAAATAACGGTACCATATTAGTAGTTTTGACCCAACAAATGCCGACTTTGCAATATTTGCAACAGAGAGGTAAACAATATACACAAAATGTTGAGGAACATCAACACTTTGTTTTACTCTTTGGATAGTACTGTCAATAGTTTAAGTAAATATACACAAAATGTTGAGGAACATCAACACTTTGTTTTACTCTTTGGATAGTACTGTCAATAGTTTAAGTGTATTTTGGAATTCCGTGTTGCACTTCCTGTTGCTAGTAACGTTAGTTCGAGAGCACTATATTTTTAAGCACGATATTGTTTTAGAGCGCACTGTTTTCCCGCGCTCTATCCACAAGGCGCTCTATTCACAGGGCGTCCTATTCGCTATTATACGTTACATTTAGGTTGCGCCCTCACATTCGGCAGCCGGTACCAATGTTAAGATCTGAAAGGGAAATTTATTAAAGAAGTGACTTTTGGATTTGATCATCTTCGTCCTCATGCATGTCGCACTGTCGTACTCGTAGGCACTCGACTGCTTATTACCGTATTTCACATGTAGAAAGCTGCACTGGCATATGAGATGCACTTTGAAACTACCGATCAGTGCGCGGCATTTGCCATCGCCCTAAATCGCATGTAGAGAGATGCAGTACTAAACCCCTTTCAAAACTGATCCAAATGCTCACCACCCACTTCATTGCATTTCGTAGCCCGCACACTCGGGGGTTGGCGCCATTTTGTTTTTGCCGATGGCGCGCACCAAGCCACGACCACGCCTCCATGTCAAAGACCGCTACCAGGCCAAGCACATCGAGAGGAGTGTCAGAGTCGCAAAGAAACTCGAGGTGTCGTCCTTCTGGGCAAATGTGCCGAAGCCCACTATGAAACATATAACCGCCCATTTCTGGCACGATCTGGCTCCCGAATTCTATAACTCGAAGCGCACCGTGAACCAGCGCTGGCGGCGTGAATCGGCAAATCTTGAAGCTGCTATGAAAAATAGCAAAGGTAAGCATTTAAAGGTGCGAAGCTTAGGAGTTGGGACGATCCTCCCACCAGAGGTAGAACTAGAAGTGGTATTCTGGGTGAACAGTTTGCGCAATGAAGGTGTGCCGCGCATGCTGGCCCTACAAGCACGGCGGGTTGCAGCTGAAGCGGGCATCAGAAACTTCCGATCGTCAGACAAATGGATTCTAGGATTCCGAGGCATGAGCATGCGAGTTCTAACTCGTCAAAGCCAAATCCACCCCGAGGATATTGCCAAGGTTAAAGCGGCGTTTGCAGCAGAAGGCGAGAAAATGGCTCGGCAGCTGGGCATTACGCGAATCTACAATGCAGATCAGACAGGTTTGTTTTTCATTTATTCTAACTGCGAATGTAAATTTTAACTATGTTTTTTAGCTGCATTTTTTTTAGTATCTTCCTGCAACGAAAACAGTGCGTGCTCGCGGACCCCAAAACTGTGTGTGTGTGCGATGTGCCGGCTCTTCGAAGGAGCGTGCGACCGTGATGCTACTGGGGGATTCAAGCGGGGTATGTTATCGTTATACCCCCTTCGTAATCTTCAAGATGAAGCAATCGAAAAACGCAGTCATTGTCAAGGAGAACAACGAAAACGATGTGACTTTGGCACGCGAACGTGGCCAGAGATCAGGAAGCTGAGCTGAAACCGGGTTGCAGATTTACGCCAACGGCAAAGGTATGCTTCTTTTTTTTACTAGCTCAAAATGATTTATCTCTTTTTCTTTTTTATTATTTGTTTGGTTTTAGGCTGATGGAGCAGTGATGTTTTGCTAAGGTTCCTACATTTTCACTTTGGCCACCGCACGTCGCATGCAGAATCCGTGCTGCTCCTCTGGGATGACTTCAGCGGCCACTGGACCGCTGAAGTGCTGGCTTACGCTGCATCTATTAGGGTGGAGTTGCTGAAGGTGCCTCCCCATGCGACGTCTGTTTGCCAGCCTGCAGACGTAGCATGGAATCATCCGGTTAATATTTGACTGCGCAGGTTTGACTCGAGGACATCCAGCGGCAACTGATACAGCCTCGCGACACGGAAGCCACGTTTAAGCTGACTCCACCAGGCCGCGCCGGGATGTGCCATTGGGTTCGCGCCAGTTGGGACCTCCGGCACCATCGCGAATGAATACAAGAAATGCGACTTGCAGCTCAACGAGGAGTGCTTCGCCGCCGCGTCGCTGGTGGCAGAGCTGCAGAACGTGTCGCTAGTAGGACCAGTGGCCAAGGCGGTCGACCAAACTCAAGACTTCGACCGCAATGTCATTCTTGATGAAGCTGTGGTGTAGCTTCCTTCTTCAATACATATTTTGATGTACATCGTATTTTGTTCTGTTGAACATTATGTGCAGCTTTCTACATGCGAAATATAGTAACCCTATTGAAGCAGATCCCGGTATGTCGGAAGCAGTTCTTTATTGTGCTTGTTTGCTGCATGTCGGGCCAGATCTCATCGTTCCACCGCATCTCCTGCAGTTGGTCCGCATCATATGCGCTCTTATAAATTCGAGATGACGCCTGTATTTATTGGCTGCAAGTAGGCAGTCGTATTAGGGGGGGGGTATGCACCACCACATTGGAGAACATGAGATTACTCGACTTGTGTGAGGATGCATTGTCCAGAAGAAGAAACATATGCCGCCTGGCTGCCCGCATGTCCCGATCCAGTGCGCAAAGCCATTCCTGTAGATGTCTCCAGCCATTCAGGCTTTTTGTTCTTCTTATACTGAGACCAGTGCTGCTCAGGAGCGCGCTTGTTAAGCTACGCGGCTGCTTGGCGCGGCCTATATACACGACCGTCAGCGTGTCTGCGCCGCCGGCATTAGCGGATAGTGGTGCCAACGTTTGAAAAAAAAGTTGTTTATACTAAATAACTGAATCGTTTTTCTGAACGGCGGTTGGTTTCTCCAAGTGCACCAACTGGGCCCAACGTAGCCTCCCAGCAGCAGTGCGGCATCGATAGCGACGAGTTATTGAAATCATATTCCGAACTGGGTTGACGTCAAAGCTTCTCCGGCGAAAGCAGATGATCTTCCAACCCAAAACTAACACAGATTCACGTCAAAGCTTCTCCGGCGAAAGGAGATGATCTTCCAACCCAAAACTAACACAGCTTCAAGTGAATCCGACACGGGATACATCGAAGGGCCTGCCCCCGTGGCGGCCGATCACAGTTCACTCGGCCTTCGCCAACCGAGTCTTTCTCATAATCAGACTACGGTGTCCCCAACAGCACATTGCAACACGGTTTTCGATGCGATAGGTAAGTGGGTGACGCTGCACTACTCACGGCGCTGCTTATCGAACGAGCCAAAGAGATCTGTGAGAGGCAACGGATGGTGCCGAAGGATTGTCTTAAGTGGTACGACCGGATAGCCTGGGTAATTGAGTTGATCTACCTCGGCATGGGTGTACCAGCCACAGCACGAAAATTGGTGGTCGACCTCCTCAGACCCGGTGAAATTAAAGTTCGGACAACGTTTGGGTGGTTGACCACAGGGGGGCGAGAGTTTGGCATTGACCAAGGCTCGTTTCTGGCGATCTTGCATATTGGGGCGTATATGGACTGCTTACAGGAGCAGTTAGAAAGATGTGTGGATTCAGTAAAATCCGATATCACCAAGTGGGCGCCGGCATCGACATCGGCAGTACCATGTTTGTCGACAACCAACTCGATGTGACGACTACATATGCAGGCTGGCTGGCCTGTGCAAGGGTCACGAACTTGTTCACAGGCAAGTCCGCAACAGGCGGAGTCTTTGGCTCGGCTAAATCGTTTTCAAATGCGTATTGCAGATCCCTCAGAACACTTCTCGCCGGTGTTACTCAAAGGCAGAGAAGGACGCCCACAACCCGTTCAGGTCATTGCTTCAGAGCAAGGCTTCAAGCATTTGGGGATATACCAGATCTGTGGGCCGCTTCACTTGAGCCGACGTGGCAAAGATTGGTGGCAGACGCAGACCGCGTGAAGAGTCTGAGTTTATCGCTTCCTGAGCTACGCTATGTCGTCAAGCATATATGGTAGCATATCACTGCGATTCTAACCCCTGAAAAATACTTTAAGGTTTGTATGGCGCTTCCAGCCAAAAGGAACGTGTCATCTGCGATTCTTAGCATTACAACCAATAGACACTACCGTTGGTTAAAATTTCGACGAATTAAATCGAGGGAAGAAGGACTACCAAATGCTGAGCCGAACATTTCAACAATATCTGGTTGGGATCGTGATTTGATATCGAGTATGCCATACAAAGATCAAGTGAACTACAAAAATAATAAATATTGATAGGTTTACGACCCCCACTAGCTTGTCTGTGACGCCATTCTGGGTTCGGACGCACACAGGCATGGCGGTGACATCGCTAGTTCCTGCGAACAGCAAGTGCAGCAGAGCGACGGCTGTGAAATCCTTCGAAGACTTCCTCGCGAAGAAGGAGGTGACACTCACAGAGGTGCATGATCGTATTTCTAAAGACAACACAGGTAAGAGTTTGTTTGTCATTCTGGATAAGTATGGGCGGTCCCTAGTGAAAACAAAAGGTAGGAAGGCAAGGAGTAGCTCAGTCCAAGAACACTGTGCTACCTTACTTTGGCAATGTGAAGAACTGGCTGGCGGATCTGTACCCACAGCAGAGCCAATGTGTAGCTAAGAAGCTGCAAAAGATGCTAACAACTCTAGATCCATGCTGGAACAAGGTGTCACGACACAAGCACCACCGTGTACTAAGAAATATATAAAGACGATCATCTCGGCTCTCTACATGCACGCGTCCGCCAACTGCGGCTACCTGGATGCGGCGCTGTGGCATTGATGTGGTACGTCTATGTTCGTGGTTCTGAGGCTGAGCAATTGGAAAAAGCTCAGCTGTGTGTATTCCCCGGTACGAATCGTGCAGTATTTCCAATTCGATTGTAAAAATTAACCCCACCGATTAAAACTGACGATTATGTATGTATATGCTAGGCGCTATGATATGTATTCGCTTTAAGCGTGTGAAGACTGAATCGCAACAGGGTATCTCCCTGTTTAGAATCCTAACAATCCCTCCATTTGTCCGTTGCACGTGCTTGCCGTCGCTCGTGCCCTTCAACCCGCTCCAGGAACTCGCAATTTGCTGCCGTGCCTGCGCTGTCCGCGTCTGAAGGGTAAGACGAATATGACGAGCTGGGCATGATAGCGCAGCTGGACCGTGAGCTCGAAAAAAACGCCTACATGCATGACGCCACAGCCACGCCGAGCCAACTCAGCTTCTGGTACTCAAGCTTATATCAATAGCCTTTGGGCACGGTTAGTGGACTGCCAGCAACAAAGGAGAGTGGGCTCACGAAGGGACTTACCTCGCACTCCTTCAGACGAGGTGGAGCCATGCCGACTGCCGTATCAGTTTGAACTGGGTTGTTGAACGCGGGGATGGAATATGTCCCGCGTGAGCAAAACGTTTTCCTACATGATGAACACAACACACGAGGATCAACATGTTGCGCATCAGCTAAGCGGGTGGTCTAGACCTTTCCTCCCTGAACGGCGTTGTCCGACGCGAGTCGGGAAGCTGCAGGAGCTCCTCGTCGCCGCGGCCACTGGTTTCCCGACACTGTCTTGGACCTAGGACCCCCTGGTACTCGAAGTCTTGATGGCGACCTTGATTCTGCTCTTTTTCGAGATGGAATGTCATCGTTTGGACAGCCCGTACGTTCGCTGCATTCGTGAGCCACTCGAACCCCACCGTCGACAGCGCTTTCGAGATCATTTTTTGAGAGGACTAGGCCGCTGTTTCTTGTTTGTCTTCTGCAGATGGATTGAATGCAACTCGGACTTTGATTGACAATGCCAATAACTCGGAGGCCTGTATGTTGAGGACGCCAAGGACTTCATTCGTAGATGTGCCCACCGGATGAGCGCTCATATTCGGTGTGGAATAACACATCCTGTCCGTCCGCCGACTTCCCTGACCGCAGGATAAAGCCTAAGGCGCGAAAGTGCAGTCAGTGAACGTATCCTGGCTGCTGCCTGCATTGGCTCCGTCAAGACATCGGACCAGCCCCCAAGTTCACCATGCCCACCATGCTCCCTTACGCTCAAGACCTTGCTGGACGAAGAACACTGTTTGCCGGACTGAATTGTGGTGCACCCGGTAGCGACGTACCGGATGCCAAGGTGCCGTACCGAATGGGGCCGGACTGGATGGCCAATTCGGTCTGAACCCTGGTGCCCATACTGGATCGTGATCGCACCAACAACAAGTCCAGAACTGCTGTGTGTGAATACACTGTGGCAGCAATCCAGGACTGAATCGACCAAGAGCGTCAAGCGACACAGGATGACTCACGTGATTAGACGCAGAGGTCCAGTGCGGGTTTGATGAGACGCCGTACCCACGTACCTCTGTCGCCAGATGATGAGTGTTGCCGAAGGAACGTTGACGTCGGCAAGTCGCTCGATAACCAAGACAAATCAAGCATACCCAAGCTCAGTGCAAGAAGATCGAAGTCCCGTGCACAAGGTAGAAGCATATCGAAAACAAGTCAAGCATAGTGAAACCTTTATTAGAAGTCAGTGAAGTGAAGCAGATAGCTAACCAAACGTAAAATAAAACAGAAACCAATTTGCCGATGAACACGCGGACGCCTCTGCGCTCGGGGCAGAAGTAGCACCCCGACTTTGACGTCTTCAAGAGCTACCGGGAGACTGCCTGCGCACGGTCTAAGTACGTTTAGGGACGCTTCCAACGCCTCACTGGTGTAGCGAGCACTGGTGGAGTGAGGACTCAAAGGTACCAAGGCAAAGTCGGCAGGGACTGGGGTGCGCCTCGGAGTGATCTGTGAAATTTTATTTCCAATTTGCGTGCTCTATCCGGGCATCCCTTTCATATTCCATTATGTGTGTCTTAGTCGGTAGAGGTAGTCTGCAGCGGGACTGCCGTAGCTCTAGCGTCAGAGGAAGACGTAACAGACTCACAGAGTCTCAGCTTAAGATAGCCCGTTCTAATACCAGAACGTACGAGTCCGTACACCTTACGGACTCCAAGAGTCAACCCGCAACTCTTAACTGCGTGAATCTCAAACTGAATGTATTTCTCTTTAGTGCGGCCAGGCCGCCTACGGTGTAAATGTATCCGGCTCACTATCTAGCATAGTGAACCGTAGTCATATGCATAATCAGTGGCTCTGAAGCCATGTACTGATTCACCTACTGAAATAGGTTAGAGTGCGTACCCACAATGCCCGTGTGTCCCACACTTCGTAACCCTTCGGGTAATTCTCGTGTAGCCCCGTTACACCCTCCCCCATCAAACCGTGGACACGGGTGTTCATGCTTAACAGTCGACCGTCGGGTCTTGTTCCGTCAAGCCTCCTTCTCGAACGAGTCAATCCACATCGCGTGGACTTCTCTGAGAACTTCTCGGCGCAACGCGCCCTCACATGACTTCAAATCATAAAGTGTTTTGGTCTTTCGACCGCAGGTTTTTGTGAGATTTGCTTCGGAGCCTCGCTCCTCTCGTGCTGTTGCACTGCGTGCCTCCGCACCTTCGCGAACGCCAGCGCCCGCGCGCACACCCTCGGCGCCTTCCAGGCTCTCGGTGACCGAGTACTTCGCGGCGCACCGCCGGAAGCACAGCTCGCAGCGCGCAAGCCCCAGCTCTCCTCGAGCACTAACCCGTCAGATCATGGATCCTAGGGAACTCTTCGGCGAAGAGGGCGAGGTGGACGATTCCGTGCTGGGTTCTCCGAACCATGGAGATGCATCCCCATCTACGCGACGCTCCCCGAGCCGCCACGACGCTTCGCCCACGCCGTCGACACGTCGTGAAGAAGGCTCTCCGGCCCCAGTAGGCTCTCCGAGCCGTCGAGATCAAGAGCGCTCCGCGCGCACGTCTACTGTGCGCTCGCCGAGCCACCCACCTGCAGAGCGCGCTGCGCTGTCGAGGGAGGAGCCGCGGTCACCGCTGCGAACTCCAAATCCGTTCCCTGAACGCTCCTCCGGTCTCCGTGAGCTGCGCGAGCTCACAGAGCGTACTCGCCACTCAGTGCGGAAGACGTGCACCTGAGACCCGTCATCTCCAACCGATTGGACGAAGCTCAGTCCGAGCGGGTTGCGGCCCAGATGGCTCCCATGCGCTCCCAGCGCCCCGAGCTACGACCTCTGCTGAACCCCAGCGCTGCTAACTACGGCTTCTGGCCTCGCGATCCCGCGGAGGCTTGTCGCCAGGCGCGCCAGCAGTCTCTTGCGCTGCACGCGATTGGGCCCGCGGCCCGTACTCCGGAGGAGCTCGCACTGCGTACGTCTCCGCGAGAGCGGTTCCTCTCTCCACAGGCTACGTCTGTCGCGGAGTATCGCGAGAGTCTGAGGTTGCAAGCCCAGCAGAAGTCCGTGCCCGCCATGCGGACGTACCCGGTGGAACTCAGCGCTCAATTCGACGCTTGGGCCGAGCACAGCCGGAATCTCAGCTCCATGGATGCTCTACGAGCCAGCTTCAGCCAAGTGGATGTTCGGATTGAACGTAAGCTCCGCTTCGACTTTGCGAAGGTCCGAGCCTCTCGGCC
>JAIKVH010000102.1:0-22090 GCA_024679275.1 Phytophthora niederhauseri
GAGGTGCTTACTTGGCTGACTTGGTCCTGCAGCGGAGGCGATGCTTGTTTCAGTTCATACTCCAACAGTTTGAGTTTCTCGCATACTGTTCTATCAACGCGGGTGTTAACAAACAACTCAATCCATTCGTGCCCCACAGTCGACCAGTTCTGTTGAGCGTAGTGATAAATTGCTTCCAGTTCTATGACCAGTGAGTCCGCAGACCAGCAAAACAACCAGTTCCGAAGATGTTCCGTTGTCGCGGGAAAACCCGTGGATCGAAACATCCAATTGCACGTGTACAACAATCGCACCCCCGAGTCGGGTCGGCACGTTTCTTTCGCGAATTGGTACAGTAGTTGACTCTTCCCGTAGCCAGAGCTCTGGATAATCGACGCACACGGAATGATATCGTCGGGGCTCTGTTGAAAGGTATCCCAGCAATGTTGGACGTAAGTGAGAAGGCTGTGACGAGCATCTCCTGTGTTCCCCAGTTCATCGAATGCCACCACCAGCTCTTCTCGGAGATCTCGATGCTCACTACTCCAACCAGGCTTGCCTTGATCTTGCAATGCAACTTTTATTTGATCCGCAGCCGTCCTCGCGACAGCCTTAGCAGTAGCTTCATCTACGCTGTACGCCACTTCGATCCGAGGTCGGATCACGACACGAAGTCCAACGGGCCCATTTTCAGCGATTATATACGCGGCGTTCTTCTCGGTCAGGTCGAGAGGTTTTTGTGCGTGGAGTTGTATCCCAGGGCATTGCTGCTTCAGCTGCTCGAATACGATGGAGTCGAACACCTCCGACATGGTGGTTTTGTCTGCTGCTCAGGGGTGATTTTCTGTTGTGAAAGGGCCGTAAGATGTTTCTTTGTGAGTGAAAGGACTAGAACACATCGATGGAAATGGAACCACACAGTTTATCAACAAAGGGCCGTAAGATGTTTCTTTGTGAGTGAAAGGACTAGAACACATCGATGGAAATGGAACCACACAGTTTATCAACACCCAGAGGCTCGATAAAACCTAACACCAGTTTATGCACGAAGACTAATATTTTTTATGCACGAGACACAAACCAAATAAGCACTTCGTTTGAACTAAGAATTACGGGTGGTGCACTCGTAGCTGCTGCGTCACTCCTTTAATCGCTCCGGCAGACACCAGCGACGTTTTTTTTACAGGCATTGACGCTTCTGGTTCTCCTGTACCCCATCCGCTGCTCGCTTTTTGTTAGCCTGCGACTGAGAGGCAACCTCCTTCGGCTGATCAGCCCCAAGTGCACTGCTAACGTTGCTGCTCGGCGCCATTTGCGATATTAATTCCAATCGTGCCTCGTCAGAACGTAAAATGCACTGGTGTAGGTGAAAATATGTACAAAGAACGAATGGAAATTACAGAGAATGGTGGATTAGACTGATTATTTGATTGCTAACCGATCAAAGGACCTCCCAATCATGCGCGCGAGGCAATGCGACACCTAGTATGCCCTGGGTACTCCGATCAGATCAGACAGGATATATGATTGTACATTGTGGGTCGAAATGCATTGCCAATCTCATCCGATATAACAGGGTATGTAAAATTAGCGGTAAGCTGGAAAGAAGGGCACTGTATACACTATGTTTTGCTCTGTAAGGGTTATATTGCGCATGTAAGTACTAATATGCACCCCTCAGAGAGAATGCAGCCAGGGAAGATGGTCCAATCCAATAAAACCAAGCAGAACGTGCGCTATTATAATACTGGGACGCGGTTGGGAGAACGTGTTGTTTAATTACTAGCTACGTACAGCACGTTTTTATTTCCAAGGCATGCATAGCCTGGTAAGCTGGATGCAATCATATGATACTTCCAGCATAAACTCGACGTTGTGCTTGGGTTCTGCCCCCCCCCCCCCTAAATAAAAACTACATTACATGCTGGGGGGGGAGCAAAAATCAAGCACAACGTCGGGTTTATGCTGGAAGTATCAAATGATTGCATCAAACATACCAGGCTATGTGTGCCTTGAAAACAAAAACGTGCTGTACGTAGCTAGTAATTAACTAAACTTCAACAGGGTGTATATTATACACCCTGTTGAAATTTAGCTACCCATCCGAGGACGTCTCAGACAACATGTGGGTCTGTCTGTGTCAACCAGTTTCCCGCAGGTTATCGAAATGTGTCGTACTTATGAAAAAAATAGTTAGATCAAGCACGCATACACTTAACATGTAGTGTACAGCTTTAATATGGTGTACATTGACCAAAGCCAGGGACCGAAAAACCTCGTGAGTGCGGGGGGAGGAAAGGTCGCTGCCATACACATTTCAGGCCAAACCACACTTTTGCTTCTGGCCATTCCACACACCGTACCCTCTTGTGCCATAGCCAATCAGAATACACTTTGGTGTACCGACGTTTCGGTGCTGTAGCTGGCAGCATTATATTTCTCATGTACAACGAGCAATTTGCGAAGGATCTAAAAGATGTAAATGTATTCGACGAATGTGAAACACTATTCGGCTATCATCTCCTAGATGACAAGTGCTTGGGATGCAAGCGGAGGTCTACATGTAATAGTAGTGGCGTAGTGGATCGAAGTTGTAGCTCGGGACGTTTTCGGTCTACGGCGAGGCTTTTTAGCTGTTGCTTTGCGAGCAGACCCGGTCGTTTTCGCCTTCGCCTTACCGATGACTCGACTCTTTAGTTTCCCGCTGGCAGCCGTCACAAGATTTCGCTTGCGTAGCGCAATTATGATGTGCATGCATGTCAGAAATTTGATGAAGTATTTGCAGCTGCACGCTTTCCTTTGCAGGCCGACAGTCCAGCCTTCTGTCGGCATTCCTGAACGATGCGCACGGCGAAGTGACCACTTAGCTGGAATGGAATTAATGCAGTCTGAAAAAGGCCTGAAATCCGAAAAAAAACGTCCGACAGATTTAGCCATAGAAAATCCATTCTTAGTAACATAACTAAGCCAGGGAGGGGGTGTCATGATAAAGGTGGCAGTAATGCTGTTCACTGTCCCTAAACCAGCCTGGCCCTCCAGGCACAAAAACCTATCTTGCATGGCAGAGTGGTGCGCTAGAACGCTGCTTTCGGCAGCGCTGGTGGGGCACCGACATGGTTAGTCCTGGGTTCTGACAGTGCTGCCTTCGGCAGCATGGCCGGGTGTCATACCATCCGTCCTGATTGTGTCGGACGTTTTTTTTTCGAATTTCGGTCCTTTTTTCAGACTGCATTAATTTCTCACCTTAGCTGCCTTTGCGTATAAGTCTTTTTGTTTCCTAGCGTTTTCCTCTTCAGTGGCGTCGTCGACCTCTTTCTGCGTGTTGTCTTCTAACACGAGCTCATCAGCGGGTTGTGTGCTTTGAGGCGGAGAACTCCCCACGGCTACGCCGTCTGCAAAACCCATTTCGGCTGGCAGCATGGAGTCAACTGCCTCGCGGAAAGCCTTGCCATCCCCATCCTCGTGTACAGAAACCTCGTTTACACTATTGGGCAATGGACACGGCTGTGATGAAAGATTCTCGCGAACACGCACGATTGTCACGTTAAAAGTGTCATCAACGATGACACGCTCGAGATCAATGAGAGCTGATGCCGCTTTAGTCAGATAAGGGGTCGGGGTGGCACAAAGTTGTTTGCGACTGGAGGCGGCGGAATGTCGGTCTCACTTAGCTCGCACAGCTTTAGCAACAACAACCGCATGTGATATCTCTTGCGCTGCATAAAACTTTTGATACCAGAGTTAAATACTTCACAGGGGGTTGTTAGTGACGGCGTGGTCGCCTGGGGTGTGAAACGTTTGCCACCTACAGTATTTTCCCGTGAGCCACTGCCCTTCGAAATATTGCGCAAAATTCAGAAATCCGTCTACTTTACGCCAATTTGCCAGAGTATCGTCTCTAGTTTGATGGAACTCTGCCAGACTCGACGTATTATGCATATCCATGGTGCCCTCCATGACGAGTTTGCGGGAAAAGTACGACAAGTGCTGGAAACGCTTACGTACGTTATAAAATACGTGAAAAAGCACATCGTCACCTTACTTGCTGCAAACTCGGGGATCTCGCTGTATGAATTCACCTGTGTATCCTCGGCGTCGCCCATGACTGCGTCCGCTCGTAACCTCCTACCTCGGATTTCAAACACTGAGCGAGCGAAACTTAAGAAAAAGAACAGTGCATGTAATCGCGACAGGTTCTTTGACTCACGACAAACATCGCACCAAGTTGGTACGACCGCGCACGATCAGTAAACCCGTAAGTAATGACTGGATACCCGATATCACTAAGTTTGATAGTAGCGTCTCCATGGAACATCGATAATTGGTCAGATGAGGAATACTTAAAGCAGTGCCAATGAGGTGATACGTAGCGTGGACGGGTCGTCGCCCTCACCAGAACCCACGTACGCATGGCCATCGACATCCAACTTGTATCCAAAGACAAATGCTTTGTCAGAAGCAATGTCCGGGTGGTACGCCCGTGGACGTACAGATTCTTGGACAGCCTTGATAGTATTTTTCGCGCCTTGTTGCCTACGGATACATTTAACGCGTTCCTAAGTTGCTTAGCGTCCGGCCATCCGCGCCGAGGTGGAGGGATGTTTGGCTGCTTCTTTAAGTTGACTAGATTCGCGCGAGGAGGAACACCGCATTCATCCTGAAGAGTGATGTACTGACGCATTAAGTTGGTTACGCGAGGAGGGGGGATAACCGAGAAGGGAACTGCGCTTCGAGCATGACCGCATCTGTTCACCTTCACGTCCCATTGGTCTCGAGCTTTGTACTCGCGCCAGTCACCAAAATCTTTGCAGGTTGGGCTTGAACATAACAGCCTCCGTTCTATCATAGTGTGCTCTCCGATGCACATTCGGCAGAACGAGAACACAACAGTGTTGAAGACCGCTGCGCAACACATCGAATCATCTCGATAGTCTTCGTAGGCATCTTCAGACCCAAACACCCCTAACACGTGTCATTCGGCCATGCTTGGGAGAAAGCTGAGAGTGCTGCTTGCGCTGTTAGCTCTCTGAGAGCGATGGATGCTATTTATATAGCCTCGTCTTCAGAACGGAGCGGACTATGTATGGAATGGATACACTAGATTGCTTTTGTATGCTGCGTACTGCTCGAATATTGTTTGGCGCAAGATTTGTATGTTTCGCCACCAGAAACGGTATGTTTTTGCACCCTGCTCGTGACGGGGATAAAAAGCTACGCAGCAAAAGGTCTGCAAGGTACGTCTGGTATACACGGACTTATATTGTGGTGATGGCTGCTTTCGCTGTATGGATTTTGGAAATAGTTCAAAATTACGGACGTAATTTGGGATTTCCCCAATCATGAGTGCGATTCCAAATGACTTCAACAAAATATGAACTGGCTCAGTTCCAAGCACGGGAAAGAAATCGGGGATTTATTTTTGGACTGCCTCCCGTCCTTCTTTGCCTTCACACTCGCCCCGATCAGACAGTGCGCAGTGAGCATGCCGCTACAACAGAACAACCAAGACCCGCAGTGCCATCCAGCACCCAGAACAAAGACGCCTTGAAAGCGGCTACAAAACCCGGCAGGGCGGGCGTTGTGCTGTCGGTTTTGTTATCTGACAGCCGAGTACGATAGGTGCGCGTACGGCTGGCGGTATGTGAGCGTGTTTCTATTGCGTGTGCGCTGGTACCGGGGCTGGCGTTAATGCATGCGATGCGTTTAAGCTGCGGAATGACGACAACGGTTACATTAAGAGTAATGCGAGTTTCACCGCTTCATCAAGTGACGGGGGGGCGTCACTAAGGCTTGATATAAGTAGGATGTGAAAATAACCATATGGCGGCCATATGTTCCTACATGCTTGATATCAAGCATGTGAAAAGTCCATAAACCGGTCGATTGGTCCAATTTGGTACTCCATGCACAGTGCTTGGGGTGCCAACACAGAAAGAAAGGTCGATGTATCCACCCCGACCTATGCCATGGTTGACCACACAAAATCCGATACATACCGTCACGTCTATACGTTTCTTCACAAAGCCCCTACAGAAACCAATGTAAACACATCTCCATTTTCTTCATGACGAGACGTCATCTCAAAGAACCTGCCAGCGACGAAGTACCGCATTAGTAGGACCAGGTGAACCCCGCGCTGAGAAGATAGCATTTACAGCAGGGCGTTGGAGATGTTGTTTGCGCAGCAGCAGCACCCTCTGTAGTGTACGAGGTGCCCAGGACCATCTAAAACATCGCCCAGTTATCGAATCGTATTTTCTTGGTCAAGACAAGATGCTAAAGACCGTCAGTGCTACACTCATAATGACGCTCGTGTTGCTAGAAGGAGAATCGAGAGCATAAGGGGGCACCAAGGCAGCGATGGCAGTCCGGATTAGGATCTGGAGAGCACAGACCGGCAGAGCTACCGATAACGAAGGGGAATTCGCTGTGGTAGTTGAATACACGTGAAATATGCTACGCATGTGTGACGTCTTCCCGGTGATCTCATGTACTAGTCTCATCGCTCCGTACTCGCCATGCTTCTGGGAACTACTATGACCCTCATGCTCACATGCTGACGTGTAAAGTACTTGGTGGGAGTAAGGATATCATTCTCCACAGCACGACGCCTACCCAAGACAAGTCCATGCCAAGACTTGCATGCACGCACCAAAAGGTATGGTCCTGCGAGCGTCTCATACACGAGCGACGCTATGGTCACATTACAGGTTATAATAATGCGCAGTCCACCTCCCGCTATTTTTCAGAAATTTACATTAGGTTGAAGCGCTAAATTGTGGCGCTCATGTTGCACTTTCAAACGTAAAAACACGTGTGACGCCCAATCGAGGCGCAAACGAGTTCGCGCGCGCGAATCGGCCTACCACGCACGAAATCCGCAAAGCAATTTGATTGGCTGGAGCCAAGCCGGCGGGGGGGGGGGGGGGGGGATCTCGAAAGGTCGCCACGGCCGTATGGCTTGAAACGGCATTTCCCCCCGAGGTATTTCTTATCCCTGCAAAATCGGGATAACGGTCGCCGGTGGGTTAAGCAAATTACTACTTCTCAGTGCCTTTTCATGAAGTATATTTCATGCATTGGAGTAAGTGTTTGTTGCCACAGGGTAAAACTTGACTGCTAGTACGTGGGTGCACAGTCGCAGTCGTTTATCAACGACTATGGTTAGTTAGAGAGTCCACTATCGCACGCCTACAGTGTTGAGCTTAACATATCAGTTAAAGAATCTGCCATTGAGCTACCGCATGAGCATCTGGATTGAGCGACATGCATTGATATCGCTCGACCAACTTGATTGTCATTGTTCAGCTCCCTTTGTTTTACAGCTTAACGTACGCTACGTGTATGTTGTGCTGTTTCACGCAAGCGTGTTTTCAGTACACCACTACATACACCACACGCTCCCTGTTGAGCCTGTCAAGCGTCTCAGCGGAGCTAGGATGCAGCAGTAACGTTATATGTCGAAAATGTCAACAGTGTGTCGGTTTTGTGATTGTACTGGTCTGATTGCATCATTTAATCTGATTATTATATTTCATTTGAAGCTAACCTCTTCTTGCATTATAGTTTATTATGAAAACAGCTTCATTTGCCTATTTTGCTCGTAAATCGATCGCGTCCTGTGAGCAATATGTGAGTGAATGTGCAGATTAGGCGATCATTTTATGGAATCCACGTCGATATAGCCGCGCTTCAAGCAGAATGCCCACCTTTTACTAGGCAATCGCGATGCATCTAGATCACGATCGATTTCAACCCTGGTTTGTACTCTGATTAAATTAGTGGTTGAGATCTAATAAGGGTTGCTACGGACGGGCATTTTAGCCGGTAGATACCGTAAATCACGATAGACATGTAACATGGAGTACCGTACTCCTTCGAGCCTAAGTAGTCGCTGATACGAAAAAAAGAGATCACATGGAGATCGACATGTGACATGCATCATGCATACAGTTTGTAAAATTTTTATGATTGGTCAGGATTTTAGCTGTTAAACAGGAAAGGGCAATATGTTCCACATAAAACCTACATTCTCTTGCTACTTTGACTGCAAAGGAAAACACGACATCCATTCCTTTGTAAGTGGCTTGAACTTTATATGTGCACTTTGAGGATGGCAGTTGTGGGTGGAGGGGGTCCACTTTAGATTATTTGGTCGTAACGGATGTTTTCGCTAGATTGGTTGGCTACTGAGGACCTGAAAATTACGGTACTGCACGTTACATGATCGTCGTGATTTACGGCACCCCGTGTACTTCGCGCTTCCGTCCTCTGTAAAAATCAGGAGATCTTAGGTTTCTTTCTGCGGGCTCTTTTCGGTCAACAGTACCCGCAGCAGCAGGACTTTCTTACGGTTATATTAATGAGGCATGCTTTGGTGAAGCTCAAGACGGAGCGCCCCGGTGAGGACCACGGGCAACTTTGTGATGATGCCTACACGAAGCACGCCATGCACTTGGTGTCGTAGTAGTGGGTAAGCAGCTCATGTACATGGGCAAGAAGTTCAAGTGCGGCCTCGATAACCGAACAAGGCGCATCGTTCGGTCTCGGAAACCAGCCCTGATCATCATTGATCGTCGCCCGGGTCAGCAGAGGGTACCTGGCATTGTATTGCGCTTAGACAACGTAGGTACCAAGCCTTTATTCATAGAGTCCGACAACTACATCTACTTTGCTAACAACGAGCGTGAACTTAGCTCGTATTTTGAGCGGTCTACTCTATTGAGGGTATTCCCCGTGTGAATGCAAAGAAGATGAAGAAGTAAGTGTCTCTTAAATTTGCAGAATGAACGCTCGTTACTGTTACTTTGATCCGTTTTGTTTCCATAATGTCTTGGAGTTTTGTATTTTGAATGGTATAACCTATGGATAAATATCGTGACGGTGCCAACATATTTTTTTTACTTGATTTAAGTATAGGCAGACTGACCGCAATGCATGTTTATTGACCAATGACTAGATACAACCAATATCGGCCAATCAGCTTGATTAGGCGTAGGGTAAAACGATGCTGACGCCGTGTCGACGTATAACCCTTTTGCGATGACTTTTATACTTGAAATTTGTATGAGAACCTCCCGATACAAAACCGTAAACATGGCTAGATGCATGGTTTTTATGCCGCGACCCGCAAACCAAAATCCGACATAAAATGGATTTTTTTCGTACCTAATATAAAAATGCTACTTGCCATGTTTTTGTACGGTTACCGCCCCGACCCTTACTGGTTAAAATTATCATTCTAAACTCTGACTGGGTCGATTTTGTAAAACATGCTAGTTAGCCATGTTTTACTCAAAACCATCGCAAAAGGGATACTGTAGGCACGGGGGCGAAAATATGCAGGGCGTCAATACGAGCCACCAGTCTACGGTTCATCACTCGAATATATGCCCTCTTGCCGACAGAACACTCGGAACCAGTATGAGCCTCCAAGACCTCGCCCCCGTCAACTCCCAGCGTGCTCTGCACCTTCGGGCGCTTCGTCGCGGCCCAAGGCGTCTCCATGGACTTCATCTGTCGCAGATGATGAGAGTGGGGCTGTGTTTGTGAAGTTCGTGGACCGCTTTGGCGTTCGCCTCGACTTCGTCGAAGGTCGAGGAGGGAACCCGCTGGTCAAGAACTCGGTAATGAGCTACTACCGCCATGTGAAGAACCGGCTGCCCAACACCTACCCGACCCACCGACCCACGATCGAGCAGAAACTACTCAAGATGGGACAGACGCTCGAGCGCCATTGTCTGAAGCGCATCGAAGGTGGAATGGTCAAGAAGGCACCTGCCTGCACGGAGGAAGACCTGCGAATTCCGATGGACGGACTGTACTATGATGCTGCCAGCCCCAAGGACTACCAAGATGCCGCGTTACTGGCGATGATGTGGTACGCGTTTGGCCGCGCCTCGAACCTGGGGTTCGCGGGGAAGGGAATCCTGTCTGCGAGTGCGGATGGCGTTGTGTTCGTCCGGCTCATCCGCGTAATGACTTTAGACGAGCAGAGCATCTCTCTCTTTCCCGAGAAGAACAGCTTCATCACGTGCCCCCTACATGCGATTGCGATGGCCCTGGTGATGCAGGACGCTCCGTGCGCACACCTGCTGGACCATCCGCACCTTGCAGCAAGCAGCCCCTGTTGACGTGCCACTAGCTGAAACTCTTGTTGCCTGCGAGAGCGACGACGCGCCATGTGAGCCGCCTCAGAAAAAGCGTAAACTGCCTGAAGAAAACATGAAGATCCACGCCAACGTGAACCGCGTTGTCAAGACAGCGTCTGCCGCTCAAGCTAAAACGGTGCCAGCTGCAAACTTGACGTCTCACTCGTTTCAACGTGGTGGAGCTCAGCATGCAAATGGTGATCCTCTGCTCAGTGCTCAGTGGATTTTCGATCGTGGTACGTGGAACATGACGGCTACCAACAAGGCTTTCGCTTACGTGTTCAACACTACCAGTGAAGACCAGAAAGTAGCGCGTGTTCCCAGCGGGTGGGACTCAAGAAGCCCCCGGTTCCAACCCTCTCCTGGTTCGACTCCGCCTGCCGGCAGCAGGCACTGAGCCTGGGCAATCTTCTTTTCCAGCCAAGCGTGTGTACCCAAGACCCCGAGAAGAAGCTCAATGCCCGCGTCGCTGAAGTTCTAGCTGCCGCGCTGATCCAGCATTTTACCAACGTGCTCGAGCGCTACCCGATGTGCCCGTACGCTACCCGGATGCGCGAATGCTTGATGGCGTTGGGCTTACCAAAAGCTCAAGTTCTCGCGTGGTGCTCTGAACTACAGGCGAAGGTGGAACAAAAGGATCTGGAGGAATCTCAAGACGACGCGGAGGCGTTCACAAGAGAAGAAAAGCTGATCAATCACCAGAACTGCATCATCGGCGAGCTGATAGCCATGAATCGAGCCTTGACCGAGCGGGTCACCCAACTGGAGAGTCAGCGCGACGTTGGTCAGGGTGACTCCACCACAAGTTTGCCGGCGCCGGTGGTGGCACCACAATCGCATTGCGAGGGTTCCGCTACTGTGCCAAAGTCGTGTGGAAGAAAGGCTCTCCCGAAAGGACCAGCGCCTATTTGGTTTGAGTGGTACGCAAAAACACTACGTATGTGGGACGTGTGTGCGGATCGGCAGAAAAAATCAGCGTACAAGCACACAGTGAACTACATGAAGCTCTTCTTACCGAATGGCTTCGAGCTGGACCCGTCGGCCCCTGACTACACCGAACCAGTTGTCCGTACCGGAATTGAGGCCGAAGCCGGGATGTACAGATTTTTCGAAGAGCACGGAGTCAAGAGCAACGTGGATCAGCTGTACTCAAGCAACTGCGCAAGCACCGGAAAAGCAAGCTCAACTCTGTAGTAGACGCGTACCGTGCTCGCGTTGCCGTCTCTGGCGTAAAGGACCCAGCGCCGAGGGAAACGCAAGAGCTGTTTACACGGAAGCAGTTGAGTTATAGTTTCTAACGTAGGGCTATATAAATTTTCTGTGCCGCTACATATTACACTTCGATAAATGTATAGCGTACAGCATGTAGTGCGCATTTGACTTTTGTAAGCAACTTCTGGAACCCCACAGAGCTTCATAATATCCATCCACTCTTAATCAGCTCATGCATTTGACTACATCATGCACTGCAGCCGAGGTGGTGTGGTACCACTCTGAATCTTTACTGTAGCCATTTTAATAGTAAAAGAAGAGCATTCCTGTCTTAAAGGATGTTTTATGATATCCCCAGAGGTTACATATTAAACAACGGTTTTGTGTAAAAGAAGGATGTTATTATTGGTAGTTAATCGACTCGACCGCGTAAAAACAGCCCAGATCAGCAAAGAAGTGGCGTAATCCATCTTCGGTACTTGGTTTGTAGACGAGCTCGTCCGAGTCGATGAAGTAGTGCTTGTCGCCCACCGCCGCGCGAGCGATGCAGTGACAGGTACCCTCTTCTTGGCCAAAGGGCCTACCGATGATCACAAGGTGCCTAAAACTAGACCTAGGAATCTTCTTGAACCACCTTTGCGAACGCAGTTGAACGTGCTGGTACTATTCAGGTACCGCAGCTGATAGCCCTTGGCGCGAAGCGCTTCATGCAGCTTGCAAATGAGCTACACCACGGGGCTCCACTTCCTCTTCAAGGCGGCCGTGCAGCACACGATTTCCTCCAATGATGGCCGATGGGTCCCCGATTTTATCGGTAACATCAACGTCTTCGTAACGTAAGTATCTATTCCACTCATTAACTGCATCATATCGATCCATGGCTGCTCTGCGCTATTGGCCCTCAGTATTGCGGTTGTCGTCACTCCCAAGCGTGGCCAATCCATTATCGAGTTCAACAGTTCTGTTCCCGTGCTCGCTGGAGCTATGTCGGACACCGGCAAATTCCCACGGTTGCAGCTTAACCTTTCGCTTGAACTACCTGCCACAGAAGGAGTCCAGGCGCTTGATGAGGTCGAGATAACGGCTGCAAAATTCGTAGAGAAAAAGCATTGACCTATGCGTTGGTCAGCTTCGGTATCGACATGGATCTTTGCCATTCAGATTTTGGGTCCTTCAGACAAACGATCAGGGACGTAGGAAAATCAAGCAAGCAGAACATAAAGATCCACTGTATTCATAAAAACTTAAATTCTTTACGCACCGAGATAGAGTGCATGTCGGCATGGAACTTGCAGGGTACTTAAGTAGTTAATTCGAACCTGTTGCGTCTTGATGGTCCCATGTGTATCGCTAGTGTCGATGCTGCAGCCCATGTGAGAGCTTCGTCGAGCAACTGTTGGCGTCCTTAATTGGATCTTGGAGGACCTTGTTGTTGCTTTTGGGGCCGATTTCATCGGCTACTGCTTTGGGACTCGCATCGCTACAAATGCTCTGAAGTAGCAAAACAACGTTCTCCTTGCCTGCCGCAGCAATGTGTACAATACACTACGCCACCTCGACGATGTTTCGTGGGTGCTCGACTACGAATTGGCACCGCCCCCCACGACTGGCAGACGTGGCAAAACGTTGGTGCAAGTCGACAAAGTTCTGCCACTGGGACGTTCGTTGGTTTGTCGGGGAACATCCACGACCACAAAGTGCTGGTATCCATACCGTCCACTAATTGTTTCGTTTCGATCGCAAGCTGCTGTGTGCCCGTATTACTTAGCCGTGCGGTTGCTGTGGTGCACACGTGTGGCAATCATCGAAAGCAATAGCCGTGCTTGGTAAAACCATGGTAAATACCGACAGACCCCCTTGATCGTTGTTAACCTTTGCCGTCGAGCGATCTGCTACGAAGGGCTCACAGCCGCACCTAGTTCAGCTTGATCGGATGGAGATGGCGGCAGCAGAGTTTGTCAAGAGAAAGAAATCATGAGCCGTCAACCTATGCGTTGGTCAGCATAAATCCCGCTAGTATCCGCTCTTATTCATTAGCGGTCCGTCAAGATACTTGCGACGGATTTTCTTGTCGTTGTCGTGACTGGGTAGATTTTCATGGTCTTCACTGACACGGAAGTTCATCTCTTCTCCGTCGTTCTTGGCGACGATGTGGACTCCAAGCAGTTGCTCGACACGCACAACTCGAGGTTCAGCAGCAAAATGTCCGCCGTAAACAAAGCGATCGAGGTGGCGACACAACCACTGGTCGCTGTCGCTTTATTGTGCCTCGGTGCGAATTGGCTTATTAACTAACAAAAACACCAGGTACTACATGTAGTTGGACATTCATCGAGGTCGGACCGCTGCATATGAAGAACCCCAGCACAACCGCCAAAAGGGTTGGAACCACCCTCACCAAAAAGCTCGTCGGCGTAGTGCTGTTCTCGTTCTTATCACAAAACTTCGACGAGGAGCCTCTGGTCCAAATGCTCCTCGCAGCAAAGAAGGCACCCGGTTGGAGAATGTTGCGGCTCAGATTCAAGCCGAGCAGACCACGTTCTGGCTCAATGAAAAAACGCTAAAGGATCCGGCCAAAGTGTTCGCGTTACTCCGACTTGACAAGCAAAAGAGGTCGCACTTGAGCAACTATTCAGCATGGAATGGAATGCTATGTTGAGGAGTGGTTAACAAAAATAAGTAACATTTAATTGTTGAACAGAAGAACTATAAATTCCTAACGTAGATAAACTTCGAGATTACGATGCAGCAGCGGATGGCTTATTTAATAGCTTAAACCACCGACAGGTAGCTCTTCCACGCCTTTGAAATCTCCTTGTGCCTCTGCGTCAAGCTGGAACAAAATATTTTTGGATCCTTCACGTGGACAAACGTCTTTCGCCACATAGCAAACCTCCGCCTTGACGTACGGGACAAATAACTGCTCGTGCTCAATTCGTTGATACTGGAACTCATCCGTCGAAGTATCCAAGAGCTCAAAGGCCGAGTCCAGGTCGCCTGACAACGCCATCGACTGTCGCGGAGTCGTTGCCTCGTCAGGTTCGTACTGCTCGCGGAAAATACGCTGAAGCGCTTGTGTCTCCGTGGTGACTACCTCGTCCACGGTTGTCCAGACTTCGTGGCCGATTAGTGAAGAACCAAGCATCATCTTGCCCTCACGAGCAGTATTCTCAAATTCCAAAGCGTTCAACTCTGCAAGCACAACACGGTTAGCTCACGCAAGCTCCGATATGTTGCATCACCAATAGCCTTACCAGTCTTGAATAGAACGTGAATACAGAGCTTGTCTTCTTCGTACCAGAACGCACTTTCTTTCCCATCACAACTGTGCAGAGCAGGATCGTAGAAACCAACATGCTGTTGCGCCATCATGTACAGCGTCCAGCGAATTTGGTTTCGTCCAAGCGCATCTTCAACTGACCCCGTGACAAGCCACAATTGCTTTTGCAGTTTCGGAGTCACCACCAACACGTGGAGTTGGGCTATGGTTAACTTGAAGTTGGCTCCAAAGTACCTGGGATTCTTGGGCCACAGCAGGGGCTGCATCTCCACGAACCCGTTCGGACGTCCGTCGCCATCGAGCTCCACAGAAGCAAAGTCGCTAGCCAATTCAGTTTGAGCGTCCAGCCACGTGCCGTCAAGCTTCTTCGCCAAGAAGAGCTGCAGATCACACGCAGGCCACACGGTGTTGCGGAACTTCGACTTGATCTCGTCCTGCAGCAGAGCCAGTGGTAGGCTCTCGTTAACGACTGCGGCGATCAACTTCCTTTCCTTGAGCAAGGCGCAATTTAGTGGAAGCATCTTCGGCAGGTTCTGGCGTGTAGAGGTTTCTGAACCGCATCTGCAGGATGTGAGGGAGCGGCGCCAGGCTGCACCCATGGATATTATTCGTGCCGGAAATACGAAATCTAAACAGACCAGCATTCAAGTTACAACAAGTAGTCATACGTAAGAGAAGTACAAGTAGAGGAACGCACTTCTTCTGCTAAAGTCACGTAATGGCGTAAATGCTGCAGAAGTAGTCAAAGCTTGTCGGCCAATTTCGTTGTACCTGTCAGTTAAATCCAGAAAACAAATTAAGCCATGGAATTTATTGAAGATATTTATTTCCTAGGTGCTGAGAAATTAGCGTACTTGTATAAAAGCTAAAAATTGCGTGCTCAGGCTTTTCCATGATGGTCGAAGTTATATCGACTGCATATTTCTTAAACTATGGGATAGCAGCACCATGGTGAAAATGTCATCTGTGGTGTTGATTATTCAAGCTCTGAATATTGAATATTGAATGCCACTAGCGTGAATGCAATGCAGTAACCAAGTTCTTACGTCTGCATCTTGGTGGGGGCTCGATCTTAGGTAGGCAAAATCTCCATCATCTTGATTTCTTCGCTCCTTCGATTAGCCGCGATTCCCGGGTATATCGAGGAGCGCGCGGCGGGCCGACTTTCTCAACTTCTCAGCCGACATCACGATTTTCTTAGCTGCATCCGTCGACTCCACGTCACTACGCTCTTCCAAATCACCATCCACCAGCGCCATCGGATCCCACTCAGACTCCACAAGCCTCGCCACCCAATTTTCTAGCCACTTCTGCATCCAGAAATGCGAAAGCTTCACGGTGCAACGACCGAAAGCACAGCGTAAATCCGAGCTCCGACGATTCCACGTCGTTCTCATCCGCGATGGCTTCGACTTCCTTGCAGTATATGAACCGATAGTGCATGTCGTTACCCTCCGCTTGGAGTTTCATGTAGATCCGAATCATGTCATAGGCAGCGATCTTGCTCAGCGGATTGTCCTCGTACTCAACCGACGAATCCTCTTCCGATTCATCGCTCTGCTGCCCAAACACGTACGACGGGCTCAACATCGTTGATGCCATGTCAGAGCGCCCAGCGTCGCGTGGGTATTCGTCAGCCACTCGAACCAACATCAGCGATATCTCAGTCTCCGCACCGACCATTGAAGCCTTACGAAACATTGGGATCAGCAGGTCGGCACCATGTTGGCCATGAGGGAGAACACCCGCGGCCCGACGTCCCAGCAAATACCACAGCGTATCCTCGTTTGCATAGAATACGCCCCGAACCTCTCATCGCTGTGGGAGGGGGGGGCTGGTCCTTCTTCCCCGGGTGCAGCCGCGTTAAGACGACGCACGATTGGCACAAAATCCTCGACGGTTAAAAAAAACCGGGTTTGCATTGTTGATCGAGTACAGTCCACAGAGAGAATATAACATCTCTCGGATGTACCGCTCTGATTCTCACACATTGGACCACCCCTAGTCCGTCTACCCACAATGGATTGAATCTCTGTCCGTGGAAGGTCTAGCAAATCGCCGGACGTGAAGAGAGACGCGCCCCCAAAAAAAACCACTCTTACTTAGCACTGACGCGAAATCGCTAGCAAATCGCCGGCGGGGTAGAGCAAAAGCAAAAGTGAGAAGGACTGCATTGCTGCATCGATGGCGACGAGTGCTAACCAACCGTGTAAATTTTAAAATTGCTTTTAACCCTTTCGCGAGTATCCTTGATAAACTATAGTATACAACGCATTGATATTTCCTTCTAAAAGGGCACTCTAGGCGTCCTTTTACAGAGTTACGGAGTCTTTTTGGTATGTCTCATGGGACATGCGAGATACGGTGATTTGCAGGATACATAAAATGATGCGTATGACTTAAGGTTTGTATGGACAATGATTACTTGATGATTACTCTGCGTACCGTTTATGAATTGTTTGAAAAGATGGTTGTTTACTAGCTTGAACTTGTGCAAAAGGGCACAGGAAGCGCCCTTTAAGAGGGAGTACACTCTACCGTCTTTCGTGAAACCATCTAAAGGGCGCTTTCTGTATCCTTTTACCGCGAAAGGGTTAATACAGTGCAACCAGATGGACTCTCGAGAAATGAGAAATGTATTACGTTTTTGTATGTTACGCAGCGCTAATGCTGCTGTTTTAATAACCAACACGCCAGCACTTAAGTTGGTAACAGCGGCAGTATTGCAGCGGTCGGGCTGTTACAGCCTGACACCTGCAATCCAGGATTTGCTCTGACACTGCAGGAGCAGTGGCGCATTTGATTGCTAACCGCCTGGGCACCATGCCCGATGTGCATGTGTTTGTTTTTATTTTAGCCAATCCCGGCTTGTAGGCACTCTGTCGACCGGCGTCAGCACCGTCATGGTATGGAAACTTATTAAGTACAGATGTGCTTGCATGAAAGGGACAGATACTGAGCAGTTGGTCATGCATGCTCTTTGAAAATGAAGTCAAATGCTGTCACTTTGGGTTAGTTTCATTTCATTTTGAGTGCCTAGAGGTCTTATTTATGAAAAAATGATATATGTTTAGTATACGTGTGTATCGAGCAGATGTCCGAAAATACAGCAGCAGCGGCACCTTTATGGCGAGCGAGTTCAAGTCGACGCTGAATCGGACGAGGCATAATGCCGAAATTCATGCGCGCAACAACTGAAGTAGCTCGATCCATGGCAACCCGATGAGCACATTCTATGCGCAAGGCTGGACCAAGAAGGAAAACGAGCGTGGGAAGGCAGCGAAGCGGCGCAATTTTGCAAGTAGCAAGATCCGAACCCCAGCTCAAGACAACTGTATGCACCAAGGACTAGAGCTGCGCACAGGACATAAAGACGGTGCCAAGATTAGACAAGACCTGAAGACGTTCAAGATCACATATGAAGGCCTAGCCAAGTATGAACGGATGAGTGTTACGTATTATAGCAGTAGAACAGCTTAGTGGAGTCGCGTGTATGGCTGCAGCAATATTGACTTGGGAAGAAGCTAGCCTTTTTGGTTTCTCTCCGGCAGCCCCAAGCGCTCTCTCTTCCTCTCCGGTCTTCTCTGAAATATATTTTTTTGTCGTCGTTGCCGGTATGCCGCATTTAAGATGGCGCTTCCTTTGTCGAATACAACTGGAATTGGCGAATTTCAAAGGACAACCAGGACATTAAGTTCGGAAAGGGCGATCTGGTCATTTGTCGGGGAGACCATTTCTAGTGTGAAGACAACGATAAACTTACGCCCACTTCTAGTTGAAGCCCGATGCGCAAAGTTGTATTCGCGAGAATCTCAGTTTCAATACTCAATGCGAGCTACCGGAAGACCAAACGAAGAAGCAAGTGTGCTAGTTTCCCGTTTGCGCGCATAAAGAAACACTCGACGGTGAACAGCTATCCGGACACAGCCGCGAGGTTCACAATTTCCACTTCAATGCTTCCAAGAACACACCAAGCACCAAAGTGGCGAAAAAGCATGATCACGGGAGTGGCGACAGTTAGTTCAGCGGGGAAGACGAGGAGAAGGAAGGATAAACCAGAAAGTCAAGCGCCGCCAGCAAGAAGCAGAAAGCGCCCCGTGGTAGTGTGCTGAGTGATTACCAGAGTTCGGGTGACGGAACGCAAAGAAACACCATTCATTAATCCGTAATGCATCTTTTGAAATTGGCAAGTTATATTGTTTCAACGTACTATAGTCCCCAGAGTGTTCGCTCATAGAGTAAGGTAGTCAAGACAGCTTCGCTTCTCAGAAGCGGCCCTCAAGCGTTGCTTGCGTGACAAATTCTCGCTAAGTTCTACGATATGTATTGAGAAGCGCAGGAGCGGCAAGTTGAAGACTCGCTAGTCTTCTTCATCTGGAAATTGAAACGCCGCGTCTCAGGAATCGCCCAGTGCAGACTGGCGATCTGCTACAACTACCGGATCCGCAGCCTGCGGCTACGACCGGCGTGCGCACGGCCCTCCGTCAACCACGCAATTTTTGAATTGCAACGAGTCTAAAAAAATAATGTATTCAGGGTGTGGCCCACTACAACAATATAAACTAATATTATTTGTTTGAGAGGGTGACTTGATATGGGGTACCCAAGTTTTGTTACAGGACGGAGGTGGTCGGAGGTCGGATATTTCATGGTACGGAGTAATATTCGCTCTATTCCAACCGCTACTCTTTTTTGTAATCCCAAACCGCTCGTAATTGACGAGTTTCACCCAATGAATGCCTTAAGTTCGATAGATTTTGGCCAATCGGAAGCCTATCTAAACTAGGGCATTCTTCCAACCGTTTCAACCATATTTGGTTGGAATTTTGTCAGAATATTTTTAATGCCATACAAATGCCTATATAAATGCATATCCCAAAAATATCCTTCAGTTTCCAACCCGAGTGGTCGGTACATATTTTTTGTTCAGAGTGAAAAGAGCAGGCATGCTAGCATGTCGATCGCATCGCTTGCTCCTGCCAAACAGCAAGAAGATCAGGACGACGGCGATCAACTCGTTCACGACGTTCCTGGCCGAGGAGAGCATGACACTCGAAGCCACCCACAGGCTTATCGACGGGGATAAGACAGGTAAGGCAGTGCGTATTATACTAGGCAAGTATGCATATTCGTTAGCCACGTCAGCCGATAAGGTAAGGGCGACCAATACGTGTCTAGCATACTATGGCAACGTCAAGAATTGGCTTGTAGATAAGTACCCGCTACAAGGAGCTTTGGTTAAATCTCAGCTCCAAAAACTTCTATCAGGGCTGGGTAAGTATTGTAGTAACCGAGAGGAGGTCGGCGACGAGAAGAAAGCACCCCCGTGCTCAAAACAAGACTTAGAAGCTATGGTGTCTCTACTGTACTCAACGCTGCGACGGAGAGTGAATACCTGGACGCGGCACTAGTCGTGATGATGTGGTACCTTTACGGTCGAAGCTCGGACGCGGAAACAGTCGAGAAGAGCCAGGTACAGCATTGAAGGCACTTCGTCAACTTCAGAAACTTGGAAAACTTGACGAGCTCATCACTCAGTTTCATGAGCTTGTCGACCGTGGCTCCGTTGTCGATCCCACTCCACCTTCAGCATTGCCATCCTTCACTCGCCTGAAGCCTAAGCAAGATTAATCATAGCACAGAATCACACTCCAGAAAAGCAAAGTTAAAACGGCCTCGCAGCACACTGATCAAGCACGTAAACACCATCAAATAGAGAGGAGACAACAACATAATATTGATGAACCTCTTTGTGTATTTAAGTTAAGGCATACAATTGGCTAATCAAAACAGCAAATACGTCAGTGATTGGCTAATTATTCATTTAAGGTAAAGTACTATCCAATCAGATGAATGGAGCTGCTCATCCGAAAAACTATCTGCCGAGGGATGTAATGACTGGAGGAGAGGCAGGTATCGGGGCAGCCCGATGCCCGTGCCTCTCTCAGTTCAAAACGGACTGCCCAACAACAAGTGCAACATTTCAAATACGACGAAGACTCTCTCCCTCGCTCAAGATGACTCAAAGTCCGAAGCCCAACTCTTCGCTTGGTCTGGAGAGCTTCTCCGGCAATAAGCAAGAGTTCACTATGTGGAAGGATAAGGTGCGCACGCACATCGACGACCTCGACCAAGCGTACCTACGAAAGTTGCTGGAAAAGGAGCAACCGGACGCCAGGGTCCTCATGCCTACGTTCCTCGATGGTCGACCTGAGAAGCCAGTCGTCCCTTCTGGGGATGATGCGACAGCGGATGCAGTGCGCGATGGGCGCTGGGAGCTGGCGCACTGGAACCGGGCCCGCACGGCCATGCAGAACCTGTTCAACCAGGCGCTGCCGAATGGGTTCCTGGCCACCCTACCGGACACTGTCTCGAAGATGGACCGATGTGAGGTGTGGGGACTTCTAGAGCAGGCTTATGGTCTGGGAGATGCGGCAGGGCTCATCGAGCTGATGAAGCAGTGGGGCCGTGTGTTGGCCTCCAACTGGAAGGATGTTGGGTCTCTGTTTGCTCGGCTGAAGAAGCTGAGGAACGAGATCAACAGAAAGACTAAGGCACGGGTAAGTCAGGAGATGGCGACCGAGGCATGTCTATGCATTGAGGTCTGTCGCAGCTACTGAGTGAGCTGTCTCGATGACGAACGAGACATTCACTGTCGCCAATGTGGAGATGGGGCTGCGACGTGTGTTTGGCGACAAGTCGCGTCAAGAGGTGGCCCCGTACATCGAAAAGAAGAAGGCTACGAGAATCTGCGCCGTCAAGCAGACCGGCGTGAAGCGAAAGGGTACGGATGGTGTTGAGTGCTTCTACTGCTTTGAGGCAGGCCACTTTAAGAAGGCCTGCCCAACGATGAAGGCAGACCGCGACCCTGCCCGTCCCGGTGGTCAGCTTTTACGGACGGACATCAAGACCGCACCGGGCGCGAAGAAGGCGAAGAAGGCCAAAGTGGTGGGCCTGCATGCCGTGAAGGTTGGGGAGGGTGACGAGGAAGCGTCATCAAACCCCCTTCTCAGCTTGACTGCTGGTAAGTCACCCAGCGAGAAGACGTCGCTGGAGATGAGCGTGGAGAAGGGTGACCACTCGCAGGTGGACGGGATACTGTTCAGAGATGATGGAGATGTACCCATGGGAGATGGTGAAGATGAGCCATCACCGAAGCGCGTGCTTGACATGAAGCAGGTCGAGAAAGAGGTACGCCGCCGATACCATGGTTATTTGACTAGGCTTAAGAGAATGGAACTGACTCGATCACTGTGGATCGTAGATACAGGAGCTGGCCACGGAATAAGCGCGGATCGAGGATGGCTCAGCAGCCTACAGAGAGGTGCACGTCACACGTTCACATACGGCAATGGCACAACGTCTAGTAGTAGTCTAACTAGCTCAATACAACTAGATGTACTTAGCCCTCAAGGTTCAATGTGTAAAGTTAAGCTGACTGATGTTGCATATGACCCGTGCTGTGGGA
>JAIKVH010000103.1:0-22088 GCA_024679275.1 Phytophthora niederhauseri
AGTGCTTGCCACTTGCCCATCTCTTTGACCACCAACATATCCGCGAGCTTCTGCATGACCATCATCAAGTCTCCAATTCGATTCATCACGTAATAATCTCCGTGGCGACTTAAGATGGACAGGAGCAAAAGCAACCACGACCCGGAGTCACTCGTCTGTTTTGCTTCAGTTCGCTGAACTTGGGACGAAAAACTTCTCGATAAGTAAGATACAGTTGAAGACTGTCGTTGCGATGTGGGTGAAGCAGAGCTGCCTGCTGTCATATACTGAGTGTCCGTCCGCGGGCTGTCCAAAAACTGTTCGATGACCGTCTCCCATGCGAGCACCGTTGAGATGGATCTTGGGCGCTTGCTACCGACAACGACTGTGTCAAATAACTCTTCATCATGCGCCAAAACCTCACTGTTCTGCATGCATTCCGACACCAAGCAATCGTGGTAGAAAATAATATCTGCCGTGCAAGCCAAGTGCCGTATCCCTTGATCATCGATACCGAGGGCGTTCCCCAGTCGCTGTTCTCTCGCTGAGTTGAAGTGTGTCATCAATAGGTTGATCTCCTCCGCACCCATCGCCACATGGACCAGCTTCTTCATCTCCCGCAGCAGCTTCGTCGGTGGCAGATAGCAGAAATCCGGCTCCGCAGCCACATTATGCTGGTACAGCTTCAAAAACTGCATCAAAAACTCTGCCGGCGCCCCTCGAAGTTTATTTTTTCGAGCTCGATTCGAAATGACAATGAACTCCAACACCGTGACTCCGCGCTTCAACATATAGGGCCCCATGGATCCAAAATACGTCCTCATCAAGTCCGTGAGCGTCTCCATCAACGCTGAGGCGACCACCAGCAGCAAACTATCGGCGTCTTTCTCCATCGTCTCACTCTTGGCCGCTTCGAACCAGCTCTCGATCTCCAGCACGACGCCCTCCAGCACGTGGCGCTCCGAGTCGCGCTGGGTCAAGTCGAAGGGGCAGTTCTTGACCAGGAACCGGATCACCCTGGCGCGCGTGGCTGCGGTAGCTGCGTCTCCGAGCAGGTCTCGGTGCAGCGTGGGGGAGATGGTGCCCATGGCCACCTCCAGCATGTTCTCCCAGTCCTTGTAGTCCAGCACGGCGCAGTACACGCGGTACTGCACGAGCACCTCGACCGTGAGCCAGGCCTCCTTGTCCACCTGCGTCTCGAAGCTGCGGTCGAACTCGATGGGCGTGCGGCGGTCGATGACGGCCGCCGAGAAGGCGAACAGCTGGCAGATGCAGTCGCGGCCGTTGGGGTCCAGGTGCAGCATGGGGCCGTCCGCCGCCGCGTGGGCCGTCTCCAGCTCCGTGCGCAGGTAGTGCCAGTAGCGCAGCTGCGGCATCTTGGGGCGCGCCGACGACTTGCGCTTGCGGCCGGCGCCGCCCAGGTTCAGGTACGCGCGCATCTCCTCCTTGAGCACGTGCAGCAGGCAGTTGAGCAGGTAGCCCCAGCTGCGCCAGCGGTGCACGAGCTGGCGCGCGCGGTCGTCGTTCAGGAAGCCCTGCAGCTTGTCCACGGCGCCCGACACGCCCTTGGTGTTCTTGACGGCGCGCAGCTCGCTGCACAGCGCGAAGAACTTGCGCCACTCGGCGTCGCGCTCCGTGCGGGCCGCCATCGTGGCGTGGCGGAGGTGGTGGAAGTGGTGGATCGACGATAGTGCGCAATATGAATGCGGAATACAGTTAGAGAGAGTTGACTTACGTTTTAAGAGCGCAAAACGGCTCTTCATCTGTCAGTATATATGACAGTTGAATAGCATTCTGGTGCTCTTAAAATGTGAGGGATTAAATGAGAGCTCTTCTAGGCTTGTTGACCTGACAATACGAAGTGTTTGCGTTCGCTGTATTGCTTTCTTTACCGGCCCCGATCTCCTACTTTCTAGCCCCAATACCCTACGGACGCCCGGCAGCAGTACAACAGAAGCAAACCCTGCCAACTAGCCTGGAATCAAAGATCCATCCAAAAGCGAAGCGCGAGAGCGGGCCGCCATCGTAAGTGGCAATATGAATGCGGAATACAGTTAGAGAGAGTTGACTCATGTTTTAAGAGCACAAAACAGCTCTTCAACTGTCAGTATTTATGATAGTTGAAGAGCATCTTGGTGCTCTTAAAACGTGAGGGATTAAGAGAGCTCTTCCAGCCTGCCAGCATATTGGTTGACCTGACAATATGAAGTGTTTGCGTTCGCTGTATTGCTTTCTTTACCGGCCCCGATCTACTACTTTCTAGCCCCAATACCCTACGGACGCCCGGCAGCAGCACAACAGAAGCAAACCCTGCCAACTAGCCTGGAATCAAAGATCCATCCAAAAGCGAAGCGCGAGTCGGGAGACGCTGCTACGCTTACTGCAGGCCCAGCAGCACGCCGCCGTTGCCGCCCTCCTGGTTGGGCAGGTACGTGACGTTACGCGACTTGGCCAGCGTCTCGGCGATCTCGCGGGCGGCGTCGATACGCTGCACCTCGATGAAACCCGAGCCGCTCTTGGCGACGGCGTCGGACACTAGGCGGGCGGCCTCGGACTCACCCTCGGCCTTGATGACCGTCGCCTTACGCTCCTGCTCGGAGCGCATGACCACGAACTTCTGGCGCTCGGCGTCCTGCTGGGCCACCTGCTTCTGCTCGACGGCGCGCGTGAACTCCGGGCCGTACTCGAGGTGCGTGAGCGACACGTCGTCCAGCAGCAGGTAGAAGTTGCGGCAGCGGTCGTTCATCTCCTTGGCGATCTGCTGCGACACCTGGTCACGGCGAGCCAGCAGCTCCACGGCGTCGTACTGGGCCACGATGGACTTGAGCACCTCGTTACCCACGGACGGCAGGATACGGTCGGCGTAGTCGGCGCCGTACTCGGCGTAGATGTGCGAGAGCTTCTCGGCATTTGGCCGGTACAGGCAACGCAGCGAGATGTTGACGTTCTGCAGGTCCTTGGTGCCCGTGCGCGAGCTGATGAGGCGGTAGTTGGAGCGCACGTCCAGGATCGTCGGGTACTGGAAGAACGGGATCTTGAAGTGCGTGCCCTCGCCCACGGACTTGTCCAGGATACCGTCCTTACGGTCGAAGATGACGGCGCGGTGGCCACCGTCCACTGTGAGTAATAGAATCAGCAGCAATATTACCCAGAGAGGGAGAAATAACAAGGAAGTATTAGCACGTTTGAGCAGGTTCCCTCAGTAGCTCTATACAGGGCTACGCAGCGCAGGCGGCACGTGGAGAAGGAAGCTGGCACGCACCGTCGTAGATGCACTCCTGGAGGCAGAAGCCGCCGATGCCGACGGTCGCGCCGAGGCCGGCCACGCGGTTGAGGAATCTCGCCGCCATGTTCACGCTGTTCTGTGGCTCTGAGTGGCGCCGGGGGAACTTGCAATTGGGGTTGGGCGGCTCTGAGTGGCGCACCGCGGTGGGGTGCGCCACACCACATTGCAAGAATGATGGCAAACTGTGCTAATTCATGTTGAGCTTCTCGAATATTATCTAATAGAGGTCCCCACCCATCATCCCCGGATTAGGAGCTTTAAAACGGGTGCATATCCAGGATGGCGGACGAGGAGGTGACCAAGCGCGCCCCGACGGCGGCGGAGAAGCGGGCGGCGCGCCGAGCGCGCGTGTTGCAGAGCAGCGAAAGCCGCCTAAAGCTGTTGAAGGGCCAGATTTCTTCCCTCAAGATGCCGGAGCCGACGCTGGAGCAGCAGCTGGACGAGGGCGTGGACGAGCTGCTGGGTAATGGCTCCGAAGCCTCCGCGGATGCTGCTGAGGTGGCTGACGCGCCTCCTGCGGAGCTGAAGATCCCGCAGCGGGTGGACCCAGCTCAGCGACGACGCGATGCCGCTGCCAGACGCCGCCGCAAGGAGAAAATGGTGCAGCAGATGCTGGGGACGGAGCCGCAGGAGGTGGAGCAGGATACCCCTAATAAGGAGTCGACAGAACATAACGCCCAGGAGACGCCGCTACCTGCAGCTGCTGCTGCTTCAACTATCGCTGCGCCTGAGCCAACTTTCAGTCGCCACTCGACGGCGTTGAAGCTGCTGGCGATGGAGGAGAAGCTCGTGCTGCTGCTTATTGTGGCGGCGGCGGTGTATGCAGCCGTGAGTATGGACCTGACGTCCATCACGGCGAGTTTGGTCGCCGACGACCAGTTGTACCAGGACCTGATCGCCAAGGGCGTCCCCATGGAAGCCATCAGGCAGCAGATGGAGCGCGAGCAGGTTGCGCCCGAGCTGAGGAACAAACTGGAGCATCTACTGACGCAACAGCTCAAGATGGAGGCGATGGGCGCTTCGGCGGCTGCTGGCACCTCTGGCTGGCTGCCTGATGTGGCGGACATGGGCTTCTTCTTCACATCGCTGCTGGCGCACCCGCCCATTGCGCTGTGCGTCTTCCTGGTGCGAATGCTGGTGTCGACGGGGGCGAACGCTCTGCATAAGGCGCTGGATCTGCCGGACGTGAAAAATCCGCAAGAGGGAGACCTCGGATTCCTGGCGAATTTGGCGCTGTCTAGTCGTCCAGTGCTGAAAGGTGCGCTTGCTTGAAGTTCTCTACTGTGGTGGGCCGGTGGGAGTTGATGAGAGCTGACGGTGATTGAATTGTGTATTGATGTGTAGAGTTCCTCGTGAAGGGCCGCAAGTCACTCGACGACGTTTTTGTCTTCGTCTTCGCGCTCGTGGTGTGTGTCGCCTTTCGCGTGATTTGGCTCAGCTAGTCGCAGTCTTAAGCGAGTCTTAAGCGAGATAGGATAGTTTTCATCCAGCCTGCAGTATTTGCAGTGGAGTCAAGCGGCGTATTAGGTCTAGACCCACCTTTTTCATCGGGTACATCGAGTTTCGGCATCTCCCGAAATTATTGCTGGTGTAGTCAAAGTGCTACAGTACACTGGAAGACGACGTGCTAGTCAAACATCCTGGCTGTGAAACCAATTGCAACGGCAATCGTTAGCAAGCACCACTTGCAATAGCGGAGCTCAATGCCTCAATTTTCATATACGTTATTGCAGGTCTTCTGCCCTCGCTAAGCTGATTGCCGCCTTACTCGCTGTGGCTGTGCAGCTCGTTGACCTTGCCCATGATCTTGCGGATGGCCTGCGCCGGGTTCAGCCCTTTGGGGCACGTGTGGGTGCAGCTCATGATGGTGTGGCAGCGGTAGAGCTTGAACGCGTCGTCCAGCGAGCGCAGTCGCTGCTCCGTATGGTCGTCGCGAGAGTCCTCAATCCAGCGGAAGGCCTGCAGCAGCGCCGCTGGGCCCAGGTACTTGTCCGGACTCCACCAGTAGCTCGGGCAGGCCGCACTGCAGCACGCACACAGGATGCATTCGTAAAGCCCGTCCAGTCTCTTGCGGTCCTCGATGGACTGCAGATGCTCCACTTCAACGCCCTTCGGCATGACCGAGTGCAGCCACGGCTTGATCGACGCGTACTGGTCGTAGAAGTTGCTCAGGTCCGTCACGAGATCGCGCACCACGAACATGTGCGGCAGCGGGTAGATCCGCACCACGTCCTTGCTGTTCTTCTTGATGGGGCTAACACACGCGAGTGTGTTCCCTCCATCAATATTCATCGAGCACGAGCCGCAGATGGCCTCGCGACACGAGCGACGAAACGCCAGCGTCGGGTCCTGCTCGCCCTTGATCTTCAGCAGCGCATCCAGCACCATCGGACCGCACTCGTTCAAATCCACGGGATACGTCAGCTCGTGCGGCTTCTCCTTGGTCTCCGGGTTCCAGCGGTAGATCTTGAAATACTTGAGAGTCTTGGGCTTCGCCGCCATCGTCTTGAGATCCGGGCTATAAGCTGGAACACTGAGCGCGCGGGTACCCCCGCTAGCCCTCCCGGCAGCTCGCAGCATTTGTTTCTTCTCCACTTGTTCTCCACAAAATGTTGGCAAATTATCGGGTGAACTTGAAGCTTTATCGACTTCAACAGGTTTCATCCTGTAAAACGATATCGTTTATAGCAGGTCCGTCTGACCTGCCTTTTTGACGGTCAGGCGCAGCGAAACGCGAGGCGAGTGGCGCCTCTCACTTCCCAACGGTAGCGCCTTCCAGCAGTTGACACAGTTGACAAACAGACCGACATGGCGGGCTCGAGCAAGGTGGCGGACATTCTGCACAAGACGGTGACGGGCGGCCTGGTGCTGGTCACGGCCTTCGCGCTGGCCGACGTGACGCGCGGCTTCGGCGTGCTCGTGAAGCGCAACATGGACCGGCGGGCGGCGCACGCGGCGGCGGAGCAGGAGCAGACCGACGCCGGCCACAAGGACTAGAGAGCAGCAGCAGAGCCCGAGAGACGGCCTTCCAGTCGAGACCCCAAGCCCCCACAGCCCTCGCAGCCTCGACGGGCGGCCCCCTAATAATTAATGAAGCCTCCTTGGCTCTGTTCGATCACAGCGTGCGCACTGCGTACTCCTTCTTGGCCTTGCGGGCGGCTTTGGCCACGCTGGACGCCGCCTTGCCCAGAATCTCGCCGGCCTTGGCGCCCAGCTTCTCCGCCGGGGTGAGCTCCAGCGCCTCGCGCAGCTTCGGGGCGCGCTCCTTGATGAACGAGACCTTGAGCTGCTGCGCGAGCGTCAGCTTCGGCCGCTCGCGCTCGAGCTGCAGCTCCTTCAGCCGCTCCAACTCCTTCTCGCGGTCGCGCAGTTGCTTGCGTCGAGCCTGCGCCCGTCGCTTCAGTACTGCTACCCCTTTCTTGCTGAGCACGCGCTGCACGGCGCGCGCCAAGGAGGTGCTTTCGTGCAACGTGGCGAGGAAGGCGTCCACGTCCGCCTGCCACTTGGCGAGCTGCGCCTTGCTGAGCACAGCCTCTGGACTCTGCAGCACCTTGGCTAAGGCGTTGAACTCGTCCAGCTTGGAGCTCACGAAGGCCACGCGCTTGAGCACCAGCTTGTACGCCTTGACGATCAGCGTCCACTTGATGCGGTGGAACGGAGGCGACAGGAGGTCGGAGCTTGAGACTAGCAGCGCCATGGTGGAGGACCCTTTGCCCTTGGTTCGCCACTCTGCGTCCGCCGAAGCTTCAACCGCTTGCTGCTGCTGCTGGTTGTCTTGTGGTTCTTGGCCAGCGACGACTCGTTTGGTGTAGCCTCGCTTCATCATCCGTGGCTCTGCTCTCTCCAGCGCGTCGAAGTCTTGGTCCAGATCGAGCACCATGCCGTAGTCGTAGTCGTCTTGCTGTGTGACGCCCATCCGTGTGCCCAGCCTCAAGACGAGCTTCCTCGTCGACCCACCACCATCAAGACACAGCACAGGGTACGGCAATGTGCCTCCGCCTTTGTCGGCCTTGAGACTCTTGGCGCCGTGCAGCATCTGGTTGAAAGCTGAGGCTGCAGTCTCCTTGAGCTCTTGCAACAGCGACAGCATCACGTCTGAGCGCTCGGCGTCCATCAAGCGACCGCCTTTCATGGTCTTCCACTCTTCCAACAACTGCATGAGCTGCCAGAGCTTGCCCAGTCGCTCCTCAGCGACTCGAGGCTGGCGTGGGTTGCTCGTGCTCTCGCAGACGAACTCGAAGTACGCCAACGCACGCCGCACCTTGTTTGAGACGGAAGGGGTTTGTTGATCGCGAAGCTTCTTCTTCAGTGCGAGCTTGGCCGCCTTAGCTTCTTGGTGAGCAAGCAGCAGCAGCCGCTCGCGCTCTTCGCGTTGCTCCGCAGCGACAATCGCGTAGTTTGTCTTGGCGAACACGTGCATTGCGTGGATGTGCGGTCGAATCTGCAGTTGAAACGGGTCCTGGTCGACAGCCTTGGGGAGTAAAAAGGTGGCTGGAACAAGTCGAGTCCATGGAGGCAAACCGCCACGGTCATTGCTGCTGTCCATCGATATCACTAACGGGCTCAAAGAGCGATTCTCAGGCGGCTTGAAGTGGAAATTCTGCTGCACGTAGTTTAGTATGAGCTGCGGGGTGCTTTGAGGGTGTAGAATCGCCACTGCGAAGAGTAGGAACTCGCTGCTGCTCGCACTATGGTCGGTAATACCGGCACGATCACTTCGTGAAGGAGGTGTCGACTTCTGCAGGTTGAAATCTTCAAGTAGAAGCTCGCCGTTGACGATTCCGTTTCGAGTGTAAGTCGCTGATGCGATGTGCTCATCGAGGTAGAACAAGCCGTGCGTCGTTGGCAGCAGCAGGTGCAGAGGTCGGTTGGGTAGCTCTGTGTTCGCACGATAAAGCTCGTACAGATACGACACCGAGCTTTTGAGGTCTACACGCAAGGAAATCAACTGGAAAGAGCGATTAGAATGCGCGGGTCGCTATGATGCAAACAAATACCTCCCTCCAAAGCGCTAACACAAACATACCTGGCCAACGGGTAAGCTCTTGACGTGTAACGTGATAAACTTGTTCGAGCTGTAGGCACAACGAGAGCGTTAAGATGAGAATCAATCCAAAACACGCACAACAACTGCAGTGATGTCAGTACGTACAGTGCTCGATGCTTGCGAATCGCTCGGAAGTCAGGGAGAACATTTGAGTAGAAGCTGTTGTCATCCTCCTGCGCATTGGATTGCTGAGCGAACACGTCTGGGAGTGATTGGTGAAGTTTAGGCAGCAGAGGTGGGATGATGATCTGCCTCTGTAGAGCTTTGTGACGCGCGCGTAGCTCTTCCTGCTCTTGAAGGGCTGTCATCGGTGTCTTGATCCGCTGAGTTGCTTTGAACGCCTCCACCTCGAGATACTTCTTGTTGGAAAACGCAAAGCACCCCGGACATCCAGCTGTGATCGCAGTCTTCCTGCAAACTAAGCACATCGGCGACTCCGTTGAGGCTTTGCCGCCCTTTTCAGCAATCTCTAATGGCATTGAAAAACGTTCTCGCGCTGCCATGGCAGCCTCAAGGCGCCGCTGGGTCTCGTGCTGACGGGCTTTTGCAGCGTCAGAGAGTTCCCTCCCTCCGTCCATCTCCAGCACCGCATCGAACACGCTGCTGCCAGCTTGATCATCCTCTTCGTCGGACTCGTCCGAGTCAACATCGTCTTGTTTCATAACAACTTTGTCCAGAGGAATCTTGGCGAAGCCTGCCAAGAAAAAAACGGGTGAAATGCAGCTGCTATCGTCGTGTCTTGACATGGCATAACCATGGCAAGCCGGATGGAGATACTCCGCTTCAGTCGGTATGTTGGTTGTTCGTTGAAGCCCAGAACGGGACTTGAGCTGGAGACGTGAAGCTTGCGATGGAGGGCATAGTGCGTGCGAGAACGAGCTGAACACCGGAGAGACTGTTGCAGCGGTTTGTGCAACACGATCAAAAGTATACCCCGCAGCCGCAGGGTGAGAGCGCTGAGCGTCGATCACATCACGTTCCAAACGTCGAAGTACCAGCTCTTCCTCCATTCTCTCCTGCTGGTGCCAAGTTGAAGCTGACATCTTCGCTTGAGCAAACCGCTTTGCTTGGTCGTACTGATCCTTGATCGCTTGCTTGCGCCGTTGGGATTGCTCCTTCATACGCAGGCGATCGCGCTCTTTTTTCTCGATGGGTGTAAGCTTGCGAGGCTTCTTGATCGACGGCAGTGGCAATGGAAGAGCTGCTGCAACCACTGGTGGGGGGAAACTTTGCATCGTATCATCTTGCTCCGGTGTCGCCACGATGCTGTCTGCACTTCTCGTCGATGACTTCACCGACTCCATCCTTCACAAACACGAACACCAGCAATTCATTGTGATGGAGCAATCTGCATTGACAAGCATAGAAAAGCTAAATATAAAGGCTGCAGATAAGTCGCTACCTTGAAATCATCCGCTCACAGGGGCAGTACTCGCCCTACTACTTCCAGGGCTCAATGGTGAACTCGTCATACACGTTACCGTTCTTGTTGAGCACAAATTGGACGCGCATGTCCGATGGGCTGGAAGCAATCCGAAGATATCCGTAGTCATTGACGTGACGGAGACTCCAGTTCCCGTATTTCGAAGAGAAGTCCTCTGTCCCGAGCGGATAACCGGCCGATCCCACGACGACATGCACCGTACCCTTACCGTCAGCAACACACTCCTTGCGATACAAGGGGCAGCTGCGCTCGTACGCATGCTCATGGCCAACCTGCGCGCAAGAAGTTAGCGACAACCAATATCTTGTTCGAAATGCCATACACATTCCGTTAAACGAACCATCATCAAGTTCACGCGGTGCTTGTAAATCAGGTCTTCAACTTCCTCCTGGAACTTGTACGACACCTTCATATCGGGCTCGATGTTCATCTGTGTCGTATACTGAAATGTAGAGTAAGGGTGAGTTACGAACTGTACGCGAACGAATGCATGTAGCTACCTTACCATCATGCGATGCGCCGTAAGCACCACCCAAGGGGTAACGCTGCGATCGACTTGCTCCAAGTCGTGCTGAAGCCATTCATATTGCTCGGATCCTCGAGTCCAGTTGTGCTCGGTCGACATTTGAATCACATGGACACCGCCGTAGTCAAAGCTATACCAGTAAATCCAGTTCCCCGTCTTGGGTGCTGCCAATTAGAATACCAAGCAAACAATTAGCATACCAGCTCATACAGAACGCATAGCAATATGCAGCGGCATTACCGTGCCATCGGTGGTGCATCGGTACTCCGCACTCTCCAGCCGAATCAATACCAAAGTTCCCCCATGACGGATTGAAGCTGCCTCCGTACGGAAGCATTCCACCGCTGAGGTCGTGCTTTCCACCAGTGTTGTAGTCGTATTCATCTGCGCATAAGTGCTTCAAACAGTTAATACGATCGATTCCTCCCGAAGACGAACGTGAAGATATCAGACGTACGATTTCCAATGCCCACCATATACGGCCTGCATCAGTCATGAGTTTATACAAATGGCAGCAGTGTAAGCATTTCATAATTCAAGCAACGATCAAACCACAGCAGCGTACGTACAGCCTGGTGGCGTAAGGCTCGATCATATGGAAGAACTGGTCCCAAAGGTATCCGTCTGCAACGGTCATGAGTTTATACAGATAGCAGCAGTGTAAGCATTTCATAATTCAAGCAGCGATCAAACCACGACGGCGTACGTACAGCCTGGTGGCGTAAGGCTCGATCATATGGAAGAACTGGTCCCAAAGGTATCCGACCGATCGAGCGTAGCTGTGCATGATCAATGTGTTAATTAAGGGCAATGTTGAGTTCGTAAGGTGAAGCGACCGTCTTACCTGATATCACCAAAATGCAGAAGAAAAGAATCGTATCCACCTCCGATCACATCTTCGTAGACGCGTCCAGCAGTCGAGGCTGAACCAGGCTCAACGTACGTGCCCATGTCTGCATACGCGATAAAGTTTGCGTACTTGGAGCTCTTTGGAGGCCGCGACTTGAATCGACGCACGTGGCTCAAGCCATACTCCTCGTGACCGTACTGGTAGTAGTAGTACGTGTCGGGCTTCAAGTCCTTCATAATGACCGTGTGCATGTAACCAGGATCACGGAACGCGCGTTGTCCTAGGACGTTTGCTGGGGCGTGGCACCTATTAACAAACAAGTTTCTGTTAGTACCAACAAATTGCAGGGAATACCTTCACAACATAAGCCCCACTCACAAATCATCCGCGCCGTACGTCGTCGACGTCCCTGTCGCCTGGTGCTTGAGATCCTGCGGGTTCTCTCCATACTTCACTATGGGCGTCTTGGACGACGCCGTGTTGAACATGATGGCCATGGCCGTCTCATCGTCCGTCAGACTCAGATGCCCGTGCTTGGGCGTCTCGAACGGCTCCTTCATCCCCACCTCCACCTTGCCAATAGCCTTAAACTCCCCCGAGTTCTCCTGGTAGTTGAAGTACACCGCCGTGTAGTTGCACCTCAGCATGTAGAGCTCTACCACACGCACCACAGTATCAGCAACACGCTTCTCCCCTCATCTCCCCTCTCATTCTACCCCGAATTCTACCTGAAAATCGGACCGAGTGGTCGTCAGCGTCTGCCTCCTTCACCCCCTTCTTCTGCAGGTAGTCTCCCTCCCCCGTCGTGGGGCCGCAACTCAGCGTCAAGTAGTCTCTGCTGGTCAGAGGGGAGGCCGCCTCCCCCTCCCAGGACACGACCAGGTCTCCGCCGTCCTCCACCAGCGCCGGGTACGTCTTCAGCGCGAACTTCTTCCCCTCCACCGGCCACGACTCGGCCCTGTCGACGACGACGACGCGGTCAATTGTCTGCGTCTCCAGCGACGTCGCGTCCTGTCGCCCCGACGAGGCCAGCAGCAGCGCAGCAGCAGCCGCGCCGCACAGCGCGAGGGACGCGACGGCGGCCATGCGTCTCCCGAGACGACGGCGCACGCCGCGTGCGTCGCTGGACGCCTCGTCCTCCGCCACCAGCGTGTACTTGCCGTGGTCGGGCGCCATAGCTTCCGCTTCTCTCAGCTGCGGACAGTGAAAACTTCAACTCAGATACGAAAATGTCGCGCGAAGATGAGGTTGCTTGAAGACGAATGTTGCGCGAAAAATACGGATGTTACGCGTAGGGAATGTTGCACGAAATAATATTTCCTTCATGCAACATTTTCTACGCGTAACATCCCTCTTCAAGCGACATTCATCTTCGTGCAACATTCCCTGTGCGTGGGGGAGCTTTGCGCCAAACAGAAGGGGGCAGCGAGCTAATTAGCTAGGGGGGAGTCGAGCTGCATAGCATGGTGGAGATCATCCTGGACCCGAGCATCCGCGATTGGGTGGTGCTGCCCATGGTCATCATCTTCGGGTGCTCGGCCATGGTGCGCCACTACGTCACGCTGCTGCTCAAGAGCGAGAAGATGGCCAGCGTCGAGCAGCTCATGCCCATGTATGTGGCGCCACACTGGGCCGACCTCTCGGTGCAGGGGAGCACTTGCCGCTCTGCTTTGCGGGCCAAATGCATAAAGAATGCTGATCAGCGAGCTGTTGCGGCTTGTCGATGATAGGAACACGGTCAAGCGCGCGCAGATCACGCGCATCAACTCCAAGTTCATCACGCCTGACGCCTTCGCCATGCGCAAGGTGGGAGCGGAAGAGTTCAAGGGTCTCGAGGAATATATAGCTAACGTGTGGCCTTCTTGTGTCTGGACAGCACTACTTCACGGCGTCGCAGAAGAAGGATGGCATGAAGGGCGCGCTGCGCGAGAAGGTCAAGAGCGAGGCCATGAACCAGATGATGAACCCCAACAGCATGCTGGAGATGATGAAGGGCAACATGACCTTCATGGTGTCCAACTTCGTCATGATGGGCCTCATGAGCTACTTCTTCGGCGGCTTCGTGCTCGGTGCGTCACCCGCGTTGCCTGCTAATGCGATCGAGTGGATTCGTATCTTCATGCTAACTTGAATGATATTATTGTTGTTGTTTACAGCTAAGGTGCCGTTCTCGCTGACGCAGAAGTTCAAGATGATGCTGCAGCGCGGCATTGAGCTCAAGTAAGAAGTGACTTTGCTAACGTTGTTGGTATCACTAGCTGACGCCTTGCTCTTGCCATTGTCTATTGTAGCACGCTGGACGTGTCGTATGTGTCGTCGGTGTCCTGGTACTTCCTCGTGAGCTTCGGCATGCGCGGTTTCCTCTCGCTCATCCTTGGCGAGCAGAGCGGTAAGTTGTGTTCGTGATTTACTTGAAGATGAAGATTTAACTGTTGTTCTGGTGCATGTTGATTGATTCGCCTTTCCAGCGAGCGACGACACCAAGGCCATGCAGATGCAGATGGGCATGAACGCCGGCCCGAACATGGCCTTCGACGCCCCCAAGGTCTACAAGCAGGAGCGCGTGAGCCTCCGTCTGCACAACCACGACTGGGCGCTGGAGTTCGCCGAGAAGAAGCTGCTGGGCGAGCCCATTCCCGAGAAGCCCAAGGCGTCAGCCGCCTCGTCGTCCTACAGCTCGACGGCGACGACCACCACCACCACCGAGAAGCGCGCGTCCAAGTACACCAAGATCTCCAAGAGGAAGTAGAGCAGCGATGGTTTGCTTCAACCTGCCTCATCACTGCCTCGAGACGATAGGTTGAAATTACAATGCGTTTTCGCGAATCACAACTTTCCAAGTCCCATTTAATGTAGCGCACATAATGTATCCACCCTCATGATTCGCTGAAAACCACATGGCTACACCAAAGTTTCCACCAATCCCAGCTCCGTTCTGGTGGTCCGCGCATCTTTGGAGCAACAGGCATTGCAATTGGAGATCCGACGCCGCGTCATTCCTCGACTCGCTCTCGCCCCAGCAGCTTCTCCGCTCCCCCCCCTATCAATCCTCTAGCCATGGACGTCATCCGCAAGTACCTGAAGGTGCGTCCTCCTCCCTCCTCCCTGCTGTCCCATTATCCGCCACGTGTCTGACGTTTCCTGTCGCTGCGCAGTCGGACCTGCCGCGCTACCTCAAGGGGCTGCCGCTGCCCCGCACCTTCTCGGGCTTCCTGAAGCTCAAGCAGGACGAGTGGCTGTACCTGGCGCCGCTGCTCATCACTATCTTCGTGCTGGGGCTGTCGCTCTTCGCCGGCAAGAGCAGCACCAAGCCTGGCCGCGTGAACCGCAAGGTGCAGCTGGAGAAGGAGAAGGTCGTGGACTTCGTGTCCGTGCCCGACGTGGAGGACATGATCAAGGAGAAGGGCAAGTGCACGGTCTGCCGCTGCTGGAAGTCCAAGAAGTTCCCGTTCTGCGACGGTGCCCACATGAAGCACAACAAGGAGACGGGCGACAACGTCGGCCCGCTCGTGCTCACGGCCAAGAAGGACTAAGGAGCCTCTTGTTAGAGCAGACTGGCGTTGCCCTTTTAGCTGGAGCGTCGACAGTGCGTGCTGCTGTTTATGTATGACTGATGGTGCTTGCTTCGGATAAAAGCAAACATGGTCCATTCACATCCTCTCGCTCGAGTTTTATTTTTTGGCTCCGCTCGTGTTGTTGCGCTGTGCTGCACACCTCAGCACAGCGTGATGAAGAAATACAGTACAGTTGCGCGTGTGGTTGATGCAGGCGCTGCAATCATAGCTGGCTCGGAGAGAGTGTACATGTAAAACTTCGCCCCCGGCTCATGGCAACATCATCCTCAAGTGACCTCTTCAGACACCCAAGCAACAACTGCAGTTTTGCAGTGCGGAGTGCGGTTCCGTACGGAACCGCACTGTAGGCAGTTGAAGTGAATGCATTCAAGGTCGGTGGCTCTGTTGCGCTGCGTCTTTTGCTGTTTGTGGTGCGAGTCGCAAGCTGCTAAGGCATCGGGGAAATCGCCAGCTTGCTGCTCACCAGTCCAATGCATGTAGTGTACAACCAGCGAGAAGAAGCTGTGGACTTCGAGTTGTCGACGTTAATTACAATGTCGCAAGCTGCTAAGGCATCGGGGAAATCGCCAGCTTGCTGCTCACCAGTCCAATGCATGTACTGTACAACCAGCGAGAAGAAGCTGTGGACTTCGAGTTGTCGACGTTAATTACATTGCGACCTGTGTTCGAGTTTGCACCGTACCCGCACGTACCGGTGAGGCTAAGCTACAGCCAAAAGCGCTCCTTCCTCCTGGCCTTGTCCTCCTCTCGAGTCTTCGATCGTCCAATGTAAACACCGTTTGGGATTGAAGAACATGCGTTGAGCTTGTCGTGCATCGGACGACCCGAATCTTGGGCGTCGCTCTGTAGCTGTGGCTCGCCGTGAACTGGAGTACATGTACCTAAATCAACTGTTTTAGTCCTTCGGACTTGGACGTTAGTCACGGAGGACGCTCAATTGCTTGCAAGCGCGACTAGCTCGCTCTATGAGTCGGCTGTCAAGCCCCACGCCACGTGCTTGACAGGACGTGAAACTTCCATCACGGAGGCGATTCCAGCACCATCGACTGCTTCTCCAAGCACTTCAACTGCAGCCAGCACCGATCGCGCCGGCTTTGGCTCGAGGCGAGTCTGTCACACCATCGGCGGACCTCCGCGTCGAGAGCTCGCCTCCAGCCATTTCCTCGCCGCCTTGGGATGGGCTCCGTCCATGTGTGTACAGTGTAGAGCTTTGCGCCAGCCTCAGTGTGAGTCTCATGAATCAGGTCCGCCAACGCACCGAGCAATCGACAAACTTCAGTACGACGTCCGCCAAGGCTTCATTGACGAGCACGCTGGCTGCCAAGGGGTTCCTGTGTAGCGAGCGCAGCAGATACCTTCTTTCGGTTTTTCCCCGCTTCCTCGGTGAGCAGCGGCGCAGCTCAACTCAACTCCCCGAGCCTCGCCTCAACACTTGAGCTGGAGAGGACGGATGCCACGTACGAGGGCCCGTTACTGCACTCGATCAGCGTGGAGTCGAGCCGCACGTGCGTGGCAAAGCTGGGCCCGAGTGTAGCGTCGAGACTCACCTGCATATGGCGAGCCGGTTTTCGCCTTTGAGAGCTCCTCGCTCTGGTCGACACCTCCTGCTGCGCCCGTGCACAGCCTGGACCCACAGACGCGGCGGTCCCGCCGGCGCATCCATCCGAGAGCGGCGGCGACAGCCACGCACGCGCCTCATCAGCTCTCTCGCATTTTCCCGCTCGCCGTCGAGCGCTGTGAGAGCGAGTGACTCGGAGTGAGCTCCAGGCTTCGATCCAGCTCCGGCGTCTCGAAGCGAGCTTCAACCAAAGTCTCAATTGAGGGGTGACCTCGCCTATCCATCGGGTGCGCGCTTCAACTCCTGCAACTAGTACCTACCGACACAGTAGGTAGAGCTCTGCCAACGCCCAGCACTGACTCCGAGTCGCCATGGAGATCCAGCAGCGCAAGCGGGTGGCCATCACCTCGTCCTTCTTCCCCGTGGACGAGAGTCTGCTCCCGCAGTTGAACATCTCGCCGGCGCAGCACGAGGAGCTCCGTCGGTATGCGCTGCAGGCAGCGCTGGACACGGTCCGCGACGGCCCGACGTGGGGGCGGTCCAACATCGAGCGCGCGGTCTCGGACGGCTGGAAGGTGCTGACGGCACGACCCACGGCCTGCTTCATGACCAAGCGGCAGACCAAGAAGAAGAAGAAGAAGAGGGACCCGACGTGGGGGCGGTCCAACATCGAGCGCGCGGTCTCGGACGGCTGGAAGGTGCTGACGGCTCGACCCACGGCCTGCTTCATGACCAAGCGGCAGACCAAGAAGAAGAAGAAGAAGAAGAACAGCAGCAAGCGAGCAATTCAGATGCAGCAGCTGCAGCACCAGCAGAGCGGAGAGCAGCAGGAAGAGGACGACAAACGCTCGACCCCGCCCACCCCGCGCGTGACAGTGCCCGGCCTCTCAAGCCTCGGAAGTTTTCATGGCACGGACCTTGTGCGCAGTGCGATGCCCTTCCAACCGTTCGCCCCCGTACCGATGGAGTCGACGAGTGGACAGCACTTTATGGCCCACGCGGTTCTCCCCAACTCGCTCGAGGACGTCATGAACACGCTCTACTGCGAGCACACCCGGGAGATGCGAGCCTTGAAGAAGAAGGTGTACGGAGAAGGGGCTTTGGACTGCTGCGTGCTGCAGACTCTGGAAGGAGCGACGCTCGAAGATCCGTTCTGGTACCTCGGACTCAAGTGGCTGGCCCTGCGCTCCCCTATGCAGGCATTGATGGCGAGTCGGGAGTTTGTCTACCTCGAGCACTTGGGCACGCACGTGGACCCGGAAACGGGTCGTCGGATGCTGTACCGAGTGGCTCAGTCCGTGCACATTCGAGGTTACGGTGGTCAGGACTCGTACTTCGGCCTCACACGTGGACACATTGAAGCCGCGTTCGTGTACTGGATGGACGATGAGAACGAAGTGAGGAACCCGCTGCTCCACGTGTGCGCCAAGGGCCGTCTGCATATGAAGGGGAGTATGCCGGACAGTGTGGTGTACAAAGTTCTCAAGTCGTTCTGGCGCTCGGAGCGCTCGTTATTCACTGCAGGCAGGTCATCCGGATCATCTGTTGGCATCACTATCAACGGCCTTGAAGAACGCCCTAAGGTATCGAAGAAGAAGAAGAAGAAGAAGAAAAAGTCTCGACGACGTAAGGTTCCAACGGGTCCGCCGCTCGAGATGGCGCAGGAGTGGGTGGCCGATGAACTCCGTCCTCGCTGCTCGGTGTGCAACAAGAAGTTCCGCATCGTAAGGCGCTTCAAGCACCACTGCCGTGCATGCGGTGAGGTCATTTGCGGCGAGTGCACGTTCCAGCATCGAGTCAATGTGCGCGCCACTCAAAGCTTCCGGGGCTTGCGGGGCACGATCGGAACGACGAACACAGACTCGAGGCGCAGCAAGAAAGAACCCCCGCGTCCTAACTTCGACGAGACTATGACCTGCAGCTTTGACAACCAGGTGATGGAGGAGGAAGAGCAGGAGGCGAGCAATGGCGGGGGTGAATTCGACGCGAGTCAAAGCCTGGTGAAGGCAAGGAAGGCCGTCAATGGTCCGTTGGAGACAGCAGTGCTGGGCGGTGAGTCGGTGGTGTGCGTGGTGATGGCCAAGGTGTGCATTCGGTGTCTACAGAGCGTCCCGCTCGTGAACAAGTCATCGCAGCGACGAAGACACAGCGAGATGGCTCTCAGCTCAGCGCTCCCTGCTGAGATTGCGGAGGGCGATGAGTTCGATTTCGAGGAGAAGTTCCCGGTACGTCCACAGACCTGGACACCGGACAATAGGGAAGTCGAGGAGCTCGATGGACTTGATGATGACCTGGGTCAGGCCGGCGAGCAGGATCTTCCGATGCTGATGATGGACGACACCGACGCCGAGAGTGTGGACGATCTCACGGAGATGAAGAGGAGACCGGGGTCTTACGCCTTTGACACGAGACCGGGGTCGTCCATGTTTGCTCGGCCTGGTTCGTACGCTCAGGAGTGGAATGGGGAGGATGGCGGGCTCGACAGCTACGCCAACCATGAACGTGTGATGATCTTGTCGCCGCACGCGCTATCAACTACCTCGTCGGTGACGTCTACGCAGATGAAGGAGCTCTTGGAGAGGGACGAGAGCAGCCACGACAGCAGTGGCCACTCGGAGCACTACGACGTACCCAGCGACGTTGACTGTGACAACGAGTCCATCCAGTTCTACCCCACGCAGACGGACGAGTCCAAGCCGCCAGCCGCCGACGGAAGCCAAGGCCGAATGAGCAGCTACACGTCGGGCTTCGACCCGACCTGCCTATTTGAGCTCAAGGATGAAGAAGACGAACTCACGGCCAGCGCCGCGGCTGCTACAGCGACTGTCAGCGCCACCGAGAAGGTGCTGCGCCGCATGCGCGATCTACAGGACGAAGCCCTGTACCACAACCAACAGGTTCCATCGCCGTCCTCTTCCACGACGTCGCTGTACAGCGAAGACGACAAGTGTAGTGAGACTAACGAGCCACTGCAAGACCTTCGCCAAGCACTCGCTCAAGTGGAGAGCTCCCTTGCTGACCAAGCGAGAATTCTCTTCACACTCGAGCAGGAGCGCAAGAAGGACGCTGCCGTTGCTCAGGAAGACACTAGTTAGACGGAAAACATGTTATTGGGACTGTATTCGTTGTCAATCAAGCGTATGCTAGAAAGTGTTCGTTCATGCGTCGACATTTCACGCTAGCAAGCAAGAACTTGGTTGCATTTTGTCTGCTTGCTGTCAATGTCGTGCTCTTATGCTACAGGAGTTCTACGAAGACCGCATGGAGAGCGGGGTGAACATCGCGTCGGCTCTCGGGGTCGGCGCAGTTTGGGTTGAGCCCGGGTACAGCAGCGATGAACGCGCCTCGGAGGACATTTCACCCGCAGTCGTGACCGCCGTCGTCCTCGCAACGGTGTCGTCTTCAGGCGATCGAGCCATCTTGCTGCGCTGCTCCGTGATGGAACGGATCAGTGCCTCCTGCTGTGCGATGGATCGCTCCACCTGCTCCAATTGATCGGGGATCGACAGTGACCGAAGCTTCGAGCTCCCCTCCGACTGGCGCGCAGTGGTTGATGGTCGCCGAGGGGCTGTCGGGGGAATTGCATCGCTCTGGTTCGTGGAGCTGACACCTCGTCCACGATTGCTCAGTCGGTTGACGTCCTCACCGTCTTCGTCGCGCTTGGGCGTCGGCAGCAGCAGGTCGTCAAAGTTGAAGCTCGTGTTGCCTCCGTTGAAGAGATGGCTCGGCCTCGCAGGTGGGGACTCTCCGCCGTTGTTCAGGTCGTCTTCATCGTAGAGAAGAATGCTGCGACGCAAGTTCTTCTTCTTCTCGCGTGCCATGTGCATCTGACGCATACGCTCGACACGAGCCGAGTATTCCTCGTCGGTCTCTTCAATGTCGTCCTCCTCGCCACGCTCCGCAGCGTTGTTGATGAGTTCATCGTCCGCAGCGTACCTGCCACCGGGGAAGAAGCCGCGCATCGGACCAGGCTGCAGTCCAATGTTGTCAGCCAGGGAGCCCTGCAACACCAGAGGAAATTGCTTGATCATGGTGGGCGCGGCGTAAAAGTTGGTGGCTCCCCTCATCGTGCCCTTGCGCTCCTGGCGAATGCTGAACATGCACTTCTTGCATAATTTCACGTTGTTCACGGCCGGGTATCCGTTCGGGCGGGTCTCCTCCAGGCTCTTCTTGGCCGGTTGCTTCAGCAGGACACTCAGAGGACGCCCTTCGAGCTGCGTGCCATTGCGGTGAGAACGGCGAGCTCGGATGGCGTCGCTCTCGTTGTTGTCTCCTTCATCCTCGTCATCTCCGTCGGGATTTGGGGCGGAGGACGGCGGGGCAACGAGCGGGAGGGTGATCATGCAGCGGGAGCACATGACCTCACCACACATGCGGCAGTGGTGGCGATGGCGCCGAACGATGCCAAAACTCTTGAAGCACACGAAGCACACCTTGCGCTGGTGGTCGGGCACCCAGCTCGGCTGCGGGTTGATGGACATTCGGCCCATTTCGAAGGTTGGCGGGAACCCTGACAGCGGCAGAGCGGCGGGGGCGGGTGAGGGGCCGTGTGCCGTGACTTCCGAGCCGCTCATCGTACTCTGACTCTGGCCGAGACTCTGGCCAGACTGGGAATGGGTTAGCGCTGCCGGCGGGTGCGGGAAGATCATGCCGTGCTTCATGATGTACTTGATGTCGGCGCAGTACTCGATGCGCACGACGGTCGGCGCGAACTGTGACAAGAAGGCGCTGCCCAGCCACGCACTCGCTCGACCCCCCGGGTCCAACGAGCCTTCAGAAAACACCTTGACCGCATTCACTTTCGAGTCGAAGGCGTACGTGGTGATAATGGAGAGATGTCCGCGTACGAACCGGAGCTTGGACGGGTCCACGCCGTCGCTCGGTCTGTCGTGGCCCACGATCTGCGTCAACGGAGGCAGGATGTCGTCTCCCACGGACTGCATGACCTTGACGAGCACCTTGGTCCCGTCCTCTGTAGTCACAGTCTTGGCGTACTCGTAGTAGGCGTGATCTCTGGGCGAGAAGAACCTCGCAGGCCCACTGGGCGACGCGAACGCGATCCACTTGATGCCGAAGAAGCGGAACGGGTCGTCCTCCGTCTGCGCCTCCAGCACCTGCAGCACCGCCGCGTCCAGGAAGTAGTCGCGGAACAAGTAGGCGCTGATGGAGCGCTCGTCCAGCGTCGTGTCGCTGTACTTGCCGTACTCGACATCTTGCAGCGTCAGCCCCGGGATGCGGCCGGAGGCTACGAACTGATGCGCCATCGCGCTGCGGCGGTGCGGGTCCTTCCGCTTGTACACCGCGAGGTGCGGCTTGGCGCTGTGCAGCTTCCACTGCTTGGGGTCGTCGAAGATCTGCTTGGTGCCGTTCCACGCCGCCCTGGACTTGAGCAGGCAGCCCGCGATGAGCTCCTCGGCCTGCTCACGCATGGCCGCCTGCTGCGCCTCGGTGATCTCCACGCGCGGGATGACCTCGTCCATCCGCGGCAGCTTGGCCACGTGCTTGCTCTTGGAGCGGCCCGGCAGCTTGAGCTTGCGCCGCATCGTGGGCCGCGGCCGCGGCTGCGGCTGCGGCGCCACGGTGTATCCCGGGTTCCAGGGAGCCGCCGAGGGCTTGGACGGTCGCTGGATCTGGGACCGAGAGAGCGGCGCGTCCGAGAGACTCGAGCGCTCGCTCTCCACGAGCACGGGCTCGGACGCCCGGTAGTCCAGCAGCAGCCTGCCACTGCCGCGGTCCATGGCGCTGCTGCTGTTCAGAGTGCCAGAGCTCGCCGTCTTGCTGTCCATGCAGCGGCGCGCGCTCTCCCGAGGTCTTGACGGACTG
>JAIKVH010000104.1:0-21882 GCA_024679275.1 Phytophthora niederhauseri
GACGGTACGCTCGTACTCGCAGTTCGCTAAGAGCAGCAGAAGAGCAGCCCCGAGGTCAACAGAGCCGCTCGCAGCAGCCAGCATTACAGTACAGTCTCCATCGCGCAGCGAGTGCCGCTGCTAGCCACTTGATGCACGTATCGTTTTTGAGGGGGACCCGTTTGTAGGAAAAGATAGACTGCGAAATGCGTGGGCTGTGTTTTCTTCACCTTTCCTACAAAGCTCTGTGGGAACGGGAGAAGACCAACTGCGAAAATTCTCTATTGACTGATGTCAATAGTTCTAACCGTAAACACAAATCTTCAGTTGTCTTTCCAGAGATATATTTTGCCAGACTGCGTCTAAGGTGTATAGTGTATACACCTCAATCACGAAACCATTCCAGCCCGGGGGACACGTTCTGTCGCCCGACGGGGAGGAGATAGAAGGCTGGGCCATGACAAGCACAGTGGCGGTGGCGGTGACCAAAAGATGAGGTTGACGCGGGTAAGCGCGACATGTAGTCGGGATGCTGTATTTAATATGTAGCTGTGGGTCTTGCATTCTACGCCACGCTCGCTCAAGCTCCGTAGCGGTAGGACACGGATTAACATGCTTCCTTTTTTATATTGGAAAAGGTTATTGAGTTATTTGCATGAGCTGAAATCTAATATCCTTGTTGCAGCGTAAGTGATGAGATCACCATTCTGCGGTGTGTTCTGTACCCTCGACGAATTATCCAGCGGCTTGTGTTGAGAGCCGAACATTCTCTCTCTCTTCCCAATGCTCCACGTCGTTCCTGCGGTACTCCAATGCGCCATGGAAATGACGTTGTAGGTGCTCTCGATTGGGTTGCGAGATCATGTTGCTCTTCCTCGTGTCCATTGCTAGGTTGGCGAGAGAGGCCGCCATTTTGTTGTGTGTGTATTTTCCGCGCAAACCTTGTGCTTTTGGCTATCTCCGTCCTTTCATCATGCGTAGGATCAACTTACTATCCCGACGACGTGGATTAACGTGCTTTTCAGTAGCTCCATTCTGGCAGTGATTGCTGTACGTGTAGGGGGCGTCAGTCGGGCACAGTAAAATAAATTTGGCTCGTTTAGTGCAATATAATTATTGTATTGTATTTACATTGTAAATACAATATGCGCTCGGTGTTATTGTTATTGATTACTGTGAAAATCACTTGACTTTTTGACTTTTTTTCTCATAAATCGATCGATATTGGAGCGATTCCCGCAGCGTTTTGAATCTTATTTTTATTCCAGAAAGTACGTGTTCAAAATCTGAAAGAGGGGGTACCCCCCTCTTCCAGATCTGTGATTGGTCGACAAGATTTATTTCTGCCCTTTCTTCGCACTTTTGAGATGATTTCTGGATTCTAAAACCTACGGGAATCGCTCCATTAGCACCCAGATTTCGTCCAGCGCGTTTGAAGACTTTGATATCGATCGATTTAAACCCAGATTTGTAGTCTGAGTACTTATGATATCTAAAAGGGGGTTGCTATAGATGGCCTAATTTTGACCAGTTTTTACAATATAACAATACCTATATTTGAACTTCAAAGGTACGATAATTTCTTAAAACTCAGGTGGATACACCAGTGGCTTGAAGCCGACGTAGCGTCTTCCCCTCGCGATATCGGCAGCAATGAGCAAGGTGTGCTTGCCATTCTTCGCGCCCGTCATTGCCGGCCGCCGAGTCTAACCCTTTCGTGCCGTGTCGCTGTGCTGCAGGAGGGGCTGGTGACGTTGCTGGCGCGCGAGATGGATCGCGTGGCGCGCAACGCCGAGAACTGGCAGGAGCGCATGGCGGCGCTGGGCGAGATGCAGCGCGCCTTCGAGCAGCTGGAGCGAGACCCGCCCGCGGGCACCGTGGCCGCCAGCCTGAGCACTGAGGTCTGGAAGACGCTGCGGCCGCTCAAGGGCATGGTGCAGGACCTGCGCTCGCAGATCGTCAAGGAGGTCTGCGCGCTGCTGACGACCATGTCGCGCGTGACGAGGGACGCCATGGCCCCGTTCCTGCGCGACGTGCTGCCCACGCTCGTGGAGGTGCGCGGCAGCGGCAACAAGGTGTGCGGCACGTACTGCGGCGAGTGTCTCGAGGCCGTCGTCACGCAGACGGTGGTCAAGGGCGCCACGCTGCGGCTCTTCGTGGACATCCTGCTCGAGAGCAAGAACAAGCTCATCCGGCTCTGCTGCATCTCGTGTCTGCGGCGCGCGCTCGTGTCGTGGAGCCCCGTGATGGACAAGAGCGACGTGCAGCAGCTCGAGAAGGGGCTGCAGCACGCGCTGTACGACGCCAGCTCCTCGTGCCGCGCGCAGGCGCACGAGCTGTTCCTGGCCTTCCACACGCTCTTCCCCAAGCGCGCGCTGGTCGTCATGAGCATGGTCGACTACAAAATTCAGAAACGCCTTGAGGCGCTCGTGTCGTCGGATGTGGCCGAGTCGGTTAGAGGCGCGGGCTCGGCCTCGAATGCCAGTGTGGACGAGAGCGTGGCTTCCGTGCAGCAGGTACAAGCGCTGGCAGGCCTCAACTTGGACGTTGGCGACCGCGTATGCATCCCAGACAAGGAGCTGTTCGGCTTCGTGCGTTTTTTGGGCGAAATTATGGGCGTGAAGGGAGTGTGGGTCGGCATCGAGCTGGACGAAGCGTACGGCAAGAACGACGGCAGCGTCAAGGGGCGCTACTACTTCCGCTGCAAGCCCAAGCACGGCGTTTTCGCCCGCCCCCACCAGGTTTTCCTCACCATGTCGGGCGCTAAGCTGCATGAGCACCAACTTCAGCAACAACAACAGATTCAAGACGACAGTTTCGATCAAAAGACCACTGCTAGTGCAGCAGAGCTCGGAGACGAAGCGAACGGGAGTATTCAGCCGCCTTTGACACCCGAGGGAGCAGTGCCGCCGTTTCCTAGCACCCCACCACCAGCACCAGCGCCTGCTTCGTCGTTGAACTTACCCACTCCGACCGATACACCGGAGCCCTCGAAGCTGAGTTTGGTGCTGAGGCGATCCTCTGTGGCTCATCGACGGTATCTGAACCGCCTACTAATGCATGTCCGCGCGGAGCTGGAGGAGCACGAGCGTTTTGAGAATTACGGAGCAACCGCTAGCTCGGCCGATGCCGTCCAGTACCTGCAGCAACTTCAAAACAGCGCGCAGGACAAGATCGTTCTCTCCGATGAGTTTATCCAGCAGATCATTCAGGCGCAACAAGCCGCGAGAGAGTCATAAAGAAGTCAAACCCACACAAGTAGCAACTCGCATCAGTACAAACGTAAAGCCCTCTGGAGATGGCTGGGATGTCCGGACTGTCCTTAGGTGAAACTCTGCAGGTGAGTCAGCGAGGCTTGCGGCTTCAAAAATTTTGTTGCAGTCTTACACCTTTGTATTTCGCTCTGAAATCACGTGGGGAACGGGCGGATGGCCCGACGGGTTGGAATAGTGTGCGTCCAGCGGTAAATGCTCAGAGTCGATAAAGCTGTCTGTCGACTGGTCTAGCCGTTCGTCTCTGGAGCTTTTGCCATGCCTGTCGTTATCGTCACTATCTAAGAAGCTTCGTGAAGCAAACGATAGACGCCGATCGTAACTTCCATCAAGCATTGTCCCCCGCCCATTTGAAGCCCACGATGAAACACTAGCCGAGGCAGGATCACTCAACATTGTCCCTCCTCGCGGGTTACTGCTGGATAGCCAGCTGTCCTCGCTCAAAAACGTCGTTCCGCGCTCCGACCACCAGAAGCTTGCACTCCCGTAGCCATCTTCACTTAATTGGGTTGGATTGCTCTCTTCACTTGAGACTGACGCCACCGACGCTGACGATGCAGGCAAGAGCATCGAGCCCGTGGTGGAACTTGCAGCACGAACAAGTAGGGAGCGATGTTTCCCGTCGCCCTTCTTCTTGTTTTTCCTCGACGTCGAAGTCGTGCCAGGGTACAGGCCAGTTTCCTGGAAAATGGTTTGCTTTTCTCGCTCGATGGCAAGCCGCGCTTCGGCCACGGCTTCTGCAACGTGCTTCTCAATGAACTTCTTGGCCGCCGACGCCTTCAGCTCCTCAAGCAATTGCTGATCACTCTGGGCGGATTCGGAGCGAGCACCTCCAGCTTCAGTGCTTGACGCTTCCAGATCATCCCTGCTGCTACTTACGCTGCTCCCGCTGGCAGTGCGCCTGTGCTTCTTGACGTTTTGTAGTTGCGCATGAGCATCTGATAGGAGCTTCTTCTGACCGATTCGCTTGGCAAGCCAATCCTGCGCCTCACCTCGCGCCTCCTGTGCAACGAGAGTCAGAGTCGCACGCTCTTCTTCTCGAAGATAATCCAACGTCATCGGCGACAGCGTTGGTGGCCGTGGAAGAGCTCGAAGGTACTGAGCTGTCTCCAACGGCACGGACTCAGGCGGTGGACGCGGAACAGTTATCCGAAGCGGGGGCGGCACTCTAGCTTCCGTTGATCGTGTCGATACATCTGCAGGTGAATATTCAGCGGAGAGGGTCTTGTACGGGGGCAACCGGTCACTGCTACCAGAGGTTGGGTGCAGCGGCGGTGGCCGCTGCTGCTGCTGACTATCACCTGCCAGTGGCAGCTCCGCGTCGCAGTCGACACTGGTGGATCGACGGGCGCCAGACGGAATAGCAACGTCAACTCCACTTCTCTCTCTTCTCCACACCTCCATCAGCCTTGATCGTGCATCACGAGGGCTCACTCCCCACTGGTCAGCCACATCCGAATGGGCTGAGTGTTCAAGCTCGGGGTCATCCAGTAAGCACGCCAGCAGCTCTGGATCGCGCACATTAAAGTGCACTGCGAGCTGTAGAAGCCCAACACGAGCACGAGGCATCAGTGCCCTTGTCCGCGCGCCACCACGCACCAGCGCACGAAAGGCTGCAGCATTCTCCGACTCCAGAGCCAGCATCAAGGGATTTTGTGGGCACGAAGCGACCAATGTGATAGCGCTTGGTCTTGCTCCACTATGTGAAAGAAACTCGCTCGACTCGCCCTCTCCTTCTTCGTCTTCGTACGCATTACCTTCCGTCCAGAGATTGAGGTCTTGACCGTACCGCAGGAATAGCTCAATGAAGATATCACTGCATTCCTCGCGCAGAGCGATGTGAAGCGGGGCTAGACCGACGTTGTTCCAGTTTCCAGCATCAACACGCTCTTGGAGAAGCAATTCCACAACAAGACGCATAGCAGCGCTGTGAGGCCACGCACTTGCCAAATGAAGTGCCGAATCGCCCAGCAAATTGGTCATTTCTAACAGTTGAGAGCATGCTGGGCCTACAGCTGGGCTCCGCACTTGAAGCTCACGTGAAGCATACAGCAGCAGCAAGGCGTTTTCAGCCGCACCTGCAGCTAGTGCAGAATGTAATGGTGCCTCCGCACGAGAACCCATAGGGCGTACGAGCACCTGAGCGGCCGCCGTAGCATCGGAATTCAGTACAAATGCCAATAGCAACCGAAGTAACGCTGGTCCGCCCGCTGCTGCCACGTGAAGCGAAGAAGTTGCCATCAGCTCGTCATCTTTACAAACTCTGGGTGGGGTGGACTTTGTGGGGGTGGCAGTCATCGGTAGATGAATCACCAGTGGTAATGTCGACAGAGAGACAGATGCGGGCAACGTGCCACCGCCGACAACCTCGGTCACTGCAGATTTGGTACTCAGCTGGAGAAATCTCACGACAAGAGCTTGTATCCCACGAAGAAGAAAGGTACAAGTCTCTCTGTCCTCCTTGCTTTTCGCGTGCGTACTTGATGAGTCGTCTCCATCTCTACGCGTTGCCTCCCGCTTCAGCTGCTTCCAGTCTCCATCACTTCGAGATTTTGCGCGATCACGCGTCCAGGTTGACGGGAACGAGTTAGAGCTCGCTGATCGAGCTTTCTTTTGGTCACCAGACTCGTTACTCTCCGTATTGGCGAGTCCTCCAGAATTGCGGCTTGAGGCGATCGACTTGTTCGAGGCCACACTAGCACTAGCGTTAGCTCTGGTGCTTGATCCCAACCATGAGCTTATTTGCACCAACACAGGAAGCAGCCGTGCTGGATACAGCTGACGTTGGCTATCCTTGTCTTGGCCGATGCAATCGAGGAAAAGTGCTGCTAGCTCGAGTTGCCCAGCTTGGAAGGCCAACATCACCACGGGCCTTCCCGTCTCACCATCTACCCACCAAGTCTTGCTTGAATCCTGATTTTGCTTCTTCTGGTATTGATCCACGAGAGCTGCAGCGAGAGCGTACAAGCCGTAGCGGACTGCAAGTGCCAACGGTGATGCACCTCGCGTATCAACCGCATAAATATCTGCCTTATGAGCTATTAGAGCTGCAGCTGCGAGCTCCAGTCCAGCCTTGATGGCAATATGGAGAGCGCTATCATCATCGCTGATGACCGCATTCCTCCCCACGCCCTCCTCATTTTCACTATCGCATTTCTCGACAAATGCGTGACTCCACTTACAACCCGACCCAGAAGGTGAGGCACCGGAGGCAAGCAGTAGCGCTACGACCTCCTGTTGGCCGCTCTTGAGTGCTAGTGACAGCGGGGTGTCGTTGCTCCCACGCCGACCAGCTCGGCCATCAAGGCCTCCAGTTGGCGCTGAGTGGCGGTAGACTTGAATAAGCCGCGCTATAAGGGCCACAGGCGCACGTACTTGGATTGCGAGATGCAGCGCGGTGTTTCCAAAAGCATCGTAAGATCGCGGGTCCACTGCCCCTCCGGCCACCAAGGCATCTACGACACGCCATTGTCGCGCGCCAAGCGCGATATGTACCACAGGCTCACCGCGCGCGTCGCATTGATGCACCGCCTGGGCATTCGACGACAGTGCTGCTTCCACGAGCACCAGTGCTACGGACTCTTTCCCCGCCTTTATGGCAATATGAAGCGCCGTGTCGCCTGCCGCGTTGACGTGGTCTAGATATGTCACCAACTGCCGACTCGATGTCCTGCCCTGACTCCCTGAAGACGCACCAACTCCCGTCACAGCAAGTAGTTGCTTGACCCCCTCGAGATCGCCCTGCCAGCAAAAATACATAAGCAAGTTCCATCGAGCCGCGTCGTCCGCCTGCACTTCGCAACACTGAAACGTGGCACTTTCATCGCCATCGCTGTCGATCTTGTCGTGAAGAAGCAACCGCTTCCGCAGTCGCCGCCTTTGGTGATGCTCCTCACTTTTCTCCTTCTTCTCGCTAGAGGAAGGTGTAAACACCACTTGGGTCGCGTAGTCCCAATACAGGAGGCTGCGTGGATCTGCACCGGCGTTTAGTAGCACGGCAATCATACTCTCGAAGCTCGGCACGCGAGGGTCTTGCAAGAACGCTAACTGCAATGCTGTCACCATTCCTCGTGGTGGTTGCTTAACCTGGCTCCGTCTCCGCGAGGCATCCTTTCCGTCTTTTGGTAGGGAGATCCGAGGGATGCGAACACGAACGTTCACCTTGGCACCGGCAGCTATGTAGCGACGTACTTTGGTCATCGACGGCAGGCGGTCTCGCCGGGAAAGCTCGAGATACAGCGCAAAGGTAGCGACGTAGTCTCGGATGGAGATGAGTGTATCGGACGCCTCGCCCCCGCCGAGCACCAGTGTCTTGATGTCTTGGCCGGCAGCGCCACTAGGGTTGCTATGACTGTTGGACGACGGCGTGAGTGTTGTCTGGAACTTGAGCGTCAGAGCCGCCTTGCGAGCTGAGGACGAGTCTACATCGCTTACATGCTCCAGCTCCAGCGACACGAGGTCTTGCAGATCGTACGTCTTGATATTGGCTGCAGTCGCTGCCGCTGTGACTGCTGGCGAGGACGCAGAGCTGGAGCCTTCAGCCCCGCGAGTGCCGGCACTGGTAACAGAAGCACTCGACCCCGAGCTCGACGACGAGTGCACGTGACGGAAACTCCTGGACGTCAGACTGCGCTTGTGCATCTCCAGCACCCCCCAGCGCAGCAGCAGGTGGCGCGTTCGCCAGCGTCCGAGCCAGCTTTTCGACTTCTTCATCACATCGGCCTTGAACTCGCGCAGCACCGGAGCAGAAGCAGCAGCAGTTGCTGCTGCGTCATCAGAGCTGTTGTCGCTACCGCCAGTCGCGCCCGGGACGAACGTGGCGATGCTGGGACGGCGCTCCGGCTTGGGCTCGACGCAGGGCTCGAGCGGGAACGGATCTTTCGCCACGAGCCTCGTACTGCCGTACTGGCGCACCAACACACGCTTCAAGCCTTCGAACGTGACGACCACAGCGTCATTGCCGTGGGATTCCTCCTCCTCCTCCTCCTCCTCCTCCTCCTTGTGCTGCTGCTGCTGATGCTCTGCGTGGCTCCTACCCCCGTCATTCTTGGCGAGCGACGCGCACAGCGCCGAGAATGCCGCGGGCTGCTGCGCGTACTGCGGGAAGTAGAGGCCCAGGAAGTCGCGCAGGTCGGAGCGGCGCCATCGCGTCTCTCTGCTGCTAGTGCTCGTGTCTGCGCCCCTGTTGCTGCTGCTGCGGGCGAGCGCCGCCGCCTCGTACGGCCGCCGCAGAGCCTCCAGGAAGGCGTCCTGGAAGCTGCGCGTCGGCGGCTTCGCCAGCTCCTCGCGGGCCTGCAGCAGCTGCGCGTGCGCTGTCGCGAGCGCCTTGTCGAGCGCCGCCATGGGCTGCGTGGGGCGGGGGGCGGCTAGAGAGCGCGGCGGCTGAGGCGTAGCGCAGCAGCGATCGGGCTCATTTACCCGATGGCAAATGATTGCAAAGGGGTATTTTCGAGGGTATCAAAATCGGTTAAGAAAAGTACTCGAAAACTTGGTCGGTACCTTGTGCCATTTCGACAGGTTAGGGGTAGGAGAAGGACGGACCGGTCCGCGGTTAACCGCTCATCCGATGGCCCGCGGGCGCAGCACCAGCCATTCGCCTCGAGCGGCCGACATTGCCGCCTGCCAACTTGGGCAGCTCCATTTCGCCTTTAAGAAAAAACTAAAGACAACCATGGCTGTCGGTGAGTGGCCCTTTCCGATGTGCGGCGAACCCAAAGTGGAGCGCGATCCGTCCGTCGTCTCGTCGCTCGCTCTCCCCGCCCCCACCCCACAGCGACGACGAAACAGAGCGGGCAAAGCCAGTAGCAGCAGCCAGCAGGAAACTCAATAAAGCGGGAGTCAAAGCGTTGAAAAGCGCCTTCCGCCGGTGCAGACAGGAACCACAGCGAAACGGGGGCAGGGAGCAACACACTGGGTGAATGGAAAAGCGTCGGAGGCGACGGAGGATTGCGATCGACTTTAGCAGGCACCAGCGCAGCAGCAAAAGAGAACCACAGCAAGCGAGGCGATCTCTCTAACTGGTGGATCTTGTCGTGTGACTGACTGCAGGAAAGAACAAACGCCTGACTAAGGGCAAGAAGGGCGGCAAGAAGAAAGTGTACGTCCCGTCAACAACATCAAAAGCGGCATTGAATCTAGACCATAGATCTCGAACACACAGGATCCTAATCGTGTACCGTTTTATCACCTCTGCAGCGTTGACCCGTTCGCCCGCAAGGACTGGTACGATGTGAAGGCCCCCGCCATCTTCTCGGAGCGCACCTGCGGCAAGACCCTGGTGAACCGCACTGCCGGTACCAAGATTGCCTCGGAGGGCCTTCGCGGCCGTGTGTTCGAGGTCTGCCTTGCTGACCTGAACAAGGACGAGGACCAGGCTTTCCGCAAGATTCGCCTCTGCGCTGAGGAGATCCAGGGCAACCAGGTTGTGACTGGCTTCCACGGCATGGACTTCACCCGCGACAAGCTGTGCTCGCTGATCCGCAAGTGGCAGACGCTGATCGAGGCCTTCGTGGACGTCAAGACCACGGACGGCTACCTGGTGCGCCTCTTCTGCATCGCCTTCACCAAGAAGCGCCCGAACCAGATCAAGAAGACCACCTACGCCAAGACGGCCCAGATCCGCGCCATCCGCAAGAAGATGACGTCGATCATGACGGAGGAGGCCTCCAAGTGCGACATCAAGGACCTGTTCCTGAAGTTCGTGCCGGAGATCATTGGCAAGGAGATCGAGAAGGCCACCCAGGGCATCTACCCGCTCCAGAACGTGTACATTCGCAAGTGCAAGATCCTCAAGAAGCCCAAGTTCGACCTGGTGCGTCTGATGGAGCTCCACGAGGGCGGTGCCGAGGAGAAGGGCGCCAAGGTCGCCCGCGAGGAGGACCAGCTGGTGGAGTCGATGGCTGGCGCTGGTGGCCGTCTGTAAGCGCGTCCATTTGCGTGACAGCTCGGTGACACAGTTGGGCATGGTTTTTGTTGTCGGCGAAGGAAGGAAAGCGGCCTGGGCCTCGCGCCCGAGCAGTACTTGTTTCTAAGACGATGGAGAATAAAGGCGAAATTCTAATCCAATTGGTGTTCCACGGCACGCGTTACTGTGTGAGTCACCGACATGTACTCTGTAGCAATCTGTTTGTCCTTCAACCCCCGTAGTTGACACGCACACACCCAATTTTCTCTTTCATTGTAACGATGCAGAGCTGCTCTCTCTTTCTCCTTATGACGAGCGTTCTCTCTCTCTCTTTTGCAACTCGTCCTCATGCTTATTAAGGATCTTGCTTATCATGCGATTTGGTAGGTCTGGAATACCATTCAGCATTCAGACGACTGGCAGACAGCAGACACAGCAGCACGGCAACGATGGCAGCCCGCGTGACCAAGCTCTTCCTGCAGAACTGCGCCTCGGAGAAGGAGGACACCAGCAAGCGCGGCAAGCGCTCGGCGACCAAGGGCAAGGCGACTGTCGCCCAGGCATCTACGTCCAAGAACGCCAAGAGGAAGCTGCGTCAGAAAAACAAGAAGGTCTCTGCCAAGGTGCGCGTGCTCGAAGAGGCACGGCGCGAGCTTGAGAAGGCCGACCGCACAGCCGAGAACCTGCGCAAGCTCAAGAGCAAGGCCCCCACCAAGTCACAGCGCCTCATGGCCAAGGTACGTCATTGTTGCCGCCGAATCGCTTTTTGTCGCCCAAGCTAAAGCGCGCTGGCTGGTTGTGTTGCTTGTTGCCAGGTTCTCGCCCAGCGGAATGCTGCCTTTCGGTAAAATACTCGACTCCGTTCTGCCCACAAGCTGCTGCTTTCCGACAGCCTTGTAAAGACACTGCAATCTATGCGCGCCAAAGGTTGAGACGATACGGCTCGACGGAAGGGTTTTAGTTTTCGGACTGCAGCGCAAGTTTCATGTATACATCATACACTGTTCATCTCCGCGGAAGTTTCTTTAATGCAATCGGGTTAAGCTGGTTCACCTTGTATAGCTGCTTGAAGGACAAGCGCTGATGCACCAGCGGCCAACACATTTGAGAGAGGCTTCTTCGTAACGCTTTTGTTGTGCCTGACGAAGGTCTCGATACAGTGTTCTGTTTACTCGTCGTGCTTGCCGGGCGCAGAAGGCTTGATGCCGCTCTGGTGCACGTTCACCTTCACCGTGTCCAGGTCCTTGAAGTCATCCTATTAATGCAACGGCAGCAACGGGATGATGACAGCATTAGTAGATAGCCCAGCAAGTTCTGCCACCATGCGGGACTAAACCACAACAGCGAGGGAGAAGCATCACTAGGTGGTACATACCCGGCTCATCTGGTAGAAGGTGTAGCCGAAGACGGCGGACGCAAAGGTGGCGAGGCTGCCGCCCAGGATGAAGTTCTTGGCGCGCACCGACAGAGCCATGGTGGAAGCGAGGTCAGATAGCTTGTCTTCTGCTTGTCTTTGCTTACCGACCTCACACTCGGCTTAGTTGCGATTGTGTGCGCCACACCATCGCAATGCAAAGCCCAAAAGTCTTCGCTTCACCAAACTTCGAGTCGCAGTGCAATTCAGAGGAATTGCCAATTCTTCAGCATGGCAGCTCGACGTTGGCGTCTTGGTCAGCTGGCTGATGCACCAGGCGGGCATGGAATTCCCAATCCGTTCTGCACGAACGCAGCAGCCTGCACCCTCCATGAAGTCCAAGGCACGGCTCGAGTCTCCAGCGAGCTTGAATACCGGGCTTAGCAAGTGTCTGCCGCTCGTCTGTGGTGGACACAAGCGATATCCAGGAGCGTGGCCGTCATGTCTTTAGTTGAAGTGTCTCCCATCAGCTTGGTGAGCACTGCCATCGCGTCGCCACCATGACGTGAACGGAGCCCGCACATGGTGGACACAAGCGATATCCAGGAGCGTGGCCGTCATGTCTTTAGTTGAAGTGGCCGTCGTCCGACTCCCATCAGCTTGGTGAGCACTGCCATCGCGTCGCCACCATGACGTGAACGGAGCCCGCACATGATTCCTAACACATAGCGCTCCGCTCCGCTGCACTACGCTCCGACGAGCTCCAAGGCGCCGCAAATAGCGAGTCAGTGGTTTCAGCGGCTCCTGTAGCCATTACGGATTTATTTATAATAGCCTCGCCGTGATTGGGCTTCGAGGCGGCGTAAACACGGACCGACTTTCGGCCAATCCAGGCTCCTCCACTGGACCCACCGAGCAGAAGGCAGCCATTCCAGCACTAACGGCCGAGGTCGCGGTCTATTCTCGCCCCGAGCAGCCCGCGCTTCGTCGTCCCCAGGCCCCACAGGCAGCAGCGCCGTCGCCGCCCAGCCCCTCGACCCATCCAGCCTCCGCAGCCGCCGCAGCAGCAGCTGCCGACAGAAGATGGCGTCGTATCTGCCGTTCGCGCAGAAGAACCCGTTCCGCACCAAGCGGAAAATGTCGGGGCCCGTGGGCTCCTGGGGCCCGCTGGACGAGAAGAACGCCATGTCGTGGCCCGAGATCAACGGCGGCCCCGTGACCGTCGGAGGGGGGCGCAGCCCCAGGCACTGGTGCGACTCGGTGGACTACCGCGAGGTGGCCAGCTTCGTGCTCTTCGCGCTCTACATGGTGGCGGACGTGGGCCTCGGCGTCATGGTCTGGGTCACCTTCTTCAAGTTCATCGTCGAGCCCGACCAGCACCGCACGCGCGCAACGTGGGGAGGCATCTGGCTGCTCTTCGCCGGCACCTTCTTCTACGTGCGGCGCCTCGTGCGCTCCCGCGTGGACGTGCACCTGCGCGGCATGATGGACCACGCCGAGATCTTCGTGGCCATGTCGCTCGTCATGGTCTTCTCCGTCAACATCGCCTTCTACCTGCACGTGCCGGCCACCACGCCGCTCAAGGATCTGGGGTTCATGTTCATCCCTGAGCAGGGCCTCCACTCCAAGTGGCGCCCCGTGAGCGACATCTTGACGGCTGGCGTCCCCGTCATGTTCCTGCTGCAGACCATTTTCATGACGCGTCCCAACCGATGCCGCATCGTGTCGTCATTCTTCCGCGTCGCCACGATCTGCTACTTCCTGCGCATGCTGACGGTGTCCGTGACGTCGCTTCCCGGACCTGCCCCGCACTGCCGCGCCGGCAGTCCAGACTACTTCCCGCCGCAGACGTGGATCGACATTGTTACGCGCGTTGGGCCTATCTACGGCAACTACAACTCGTGCGGCGACCTTATTTTCTCGGGCCACATGGCGTACACGAACTCGGCCGTGCTGCTGTACCTGCGGACGCTGGATCGCAACTTTGCCGGGCGCACTGCCTCGAAGATTCGCTGGGCGTGCGGCATGGCGTATCTGATGATCCTGGCCGCGCTGTGCATTGCCGGCCGCAAGCACTACACCGTGGACGTCGTGCTGGGTCTAATCATCTCGACGCTGGTGTTCTTCCACTTCGAGCACAGCTGGACGCCTCTGTGCTTTCAGGTGCCGCACGGACTGCTGCCGCTGGGTGACCTGCAGCGGCTCTACGGCTCGCAGTGGCAGAAACGCTTTAGCATGGACGTGACGGATGAGGCGCTGAACGAGATGGACGACGCCGAGGGAAATGAGGAGTCTCGACGGCTGCTCAAGACGAACGCGTCGACGTATAACCAGGTACAGCTTATCTGCTGAGCGGCGTTAGTGTGCTCTGCCTTGAGAGAAGGGTCCCTCGAACGTGCTTTCTCGAAGGCCAGGGCGTAATGGATCGGCTCTCCTAGAATTAATGCGCAGCAGCCACGTTCGTTCGTTCCTCTTGCCTCTGCATCAGCATCGATACCACGCGACAAATACACACACGCCAGTTTTGACCTCGCCCCGACTCGAGCGCCCAGCGTGGCGACCAAGCGTGCGCTTCGCTGCACAGCGGCATCAACTTGCACGCCACTTCGACAGCTAGTGTAGAGCAAGGGAGTCACCGTCGACGCCATCGAGACCTTGGCCGCCCTGGACAGCATCAATTCCTCCCATAAGGGTAACAAAAAGCGCGTTTCAACTTATTTTTGTAGCCAAACAGGTTCGCCAGGGTTCGAAAACCTCTCAAACTGCCTCAAACTGAGATATTCCTTCTTCCGATCGGTCGAGTTCAACATGGCACAACCGAAAACGCCGCGCGACGCTCAAGCTCAAGCGACAGTAAGTAGCAGCTCGAGACCGCAGCCCGCACGCCCCGTCCCGCCCCGCCCCGCAACCTCTTATGACCACGACGGCCACCGCCAAGCCCAGGGCCAAGTTCTCCAGTCGCAACCTCAGCGCCGTCTTCAAGGCGCCGCTGCGGACCAAGCCTCTGCCGGACAATGTCACCGGGCCGCTGCAGCGCCCCAACAGCCGCATGGTGGTGCTGGGCCGAGCGGCCGTGGCGGCCCCTGCGCCGCTCAACACGCCCAGTCTGAAGAGGGAGAGCCAGGCGCACGACATGCACGTGAGCCTCGTGCCCGCGGGCTCCAACTGGGCCGAGCAGGCCGAGCAACCCAAAGAAAACGAAGCTGCGGAGCCCGAGACAGCCCCCGCCGAGGTGACGCCGCCCACAGCGCCACCAGAGAAGGCCTGGACGCCCGAGAGTGTGGCTGAGCACCTCCACACAGTCAGCGCGCCTGTTCGACCCAAGACAACCGTCGAGAGCTGCGGTCGCTGGGGAGACGACGCAGTGGAGCAAGACATCGTCCAGAACGACATTCGGCGCCAGAGGCAGAAGGAGAGGGAGTTCCCAGACTTGAAGGAGGCAGTCGAGGAAACGAAGATGCACCACGACCAAGGCCAAGGCCAAGGCCATGCCTCTGCTACTGCTGACAGGTCGCCCTCGCAGTCGGAGCAGCACCACGGAAGGGCGACGGGTCGCTGGGCGCACTTCAGTGAGCAGGAGGAAATGCGCCGCCCCACGAACGAAGATCGCTGGTCGCGAGGTCGCTATGAACGAGGAGATGGGGATCGTTGGTCGCGCGACCGCTTCGGACGAGACGAGGATGATCGCTGGTCACATGATCACCGGTACGAAGGCGATCGATACGCGCGCTATGATGATGGCTATGGACGAGAGCGCCGACCGTATTACGAGTCTTCTCGCGGTGACAGCGCAATCTCACCCGTGCCCAACGACAGCCGCACTCACTTCAGTCGCAGTGATGCTCGATTCGACATGGTGGCGTCTGGTGACCGCGACCGTGTGCTGAGCCACAGTCCTCACAGAATGGATTGGGGAAGTAGTCGACTTGAACGTTGTGACGGGCGTTCGTCCTCCCCCGCTGCTCGCATCCACGCTCCGCAGCCAAACCGATCGCTGCCTCAGTCTGCAGCGCCAGCATCTCCGTCACGAGCTCCAACGACAGCGGATACGACACCTGCTAGAGCGATGAACTGGCGCAACCCATCATCGCCAGACCACGGACCCGATCGTGCTTGGGGAACACCACGTCGTGCATCCAACGCGTGGTCGAAGGAGGACGAGCCGTGTACTCCTGTGGCTGAGGAGGCCGGCAGCAATACAGAATCCTCGTCGCACTCGTCCGCGAGCACTAGTCCCAGTCCCACACAGCAGGTTCAGCTACTTAAGCGACCGAAGATGCTGTTTGACCCCAAGACCGGTGGCATGGTGAGTGCCGAAGACTCGCCAGCAGCAGCAACAGCAACCAAGCGGCAAACAACTGGCCGCAGCGGCAAAGAAGGCAGAGACCGGGAAGCTCCGAATGCGTCCAAGGTGTTGGAATCCGCAGCGTTGCAGCCTGAAAGCGTTGCCCAGAGAAGCTCCGAATGCGTCCAAGGTGTTGGAATCCGCAGCGTTGCAGCCTGAAAGCGTTGCCCAGCCAAGCAGTGCTTCTGCTGCTCGCAGCTCGGGAAGAGTGGATACGAATGATGCGCATGCGAAGAACGGCGAAGTCGTAAAACCCGCAGCTTCACTCTGTCCCGACGATGGTAGATGCGCATGCGAAGAACGGCGAAGTCGTAAAACCCGCAGCTTCACTCTGTCCCGACGATGGTTCAACTATTGCCACCATCGCTGTCAATAGCGTGGAAGTTGCTACCGAAGACGCAACTGCGGTCGATGATGGACGTGGAGAAGCGACGATGACGAAGACGACGAAGGCTGTGGCTCGCCATTTAAGCAGTGGCAGCAAGCGCGCCCAAGCTCCGGCTGGCCCTCGTACGCCGAAGCCCAACCCGAAATCCAATCGGGAATCTCGGTCGAAGAAGGAGTTGAGGACAAGTACTGGTAAAGCCACCGATCGCAGCCAGCGCGGCGTTTTGGCTCGGAGCGACCGTCGGACTGGCAAATCTGCACAGACCCGCGCTAAGGTTTCCGGCCGGGAAGTCAGGGAAGTAAACACGCAGAAGATTGATCCTGAGGAAGTCGCGGTGCTGCAGCAGATTGCTGAGGGGCCCAGCGGCGGCGTCGTGGTGATCTCGGGCGAGCAGGACGGCATCGAGGTGAGCGCCGAGGTCGGCGGCTTCGAGACGGCCAAACCGCGACGAGTTGTGCTATCGGAAAAGAAGCAGCACCGACAGTCCACGGAGGAGGCAGTTGCGCCCGCTGCTCGCGCGTCTGAGTTCGCTGAAGGAAAGAAGAGCGCACGTGCGTCGTCGGCAGATGCGCAGACCAAGGGGGAGGAGGTGCACGAGAACTTTGGCATCGTGGCGAAGCGCGAGGTCGACGTGCAGCGTGCGTCCAAGCCGCGTGGAAGCAACGCCCGTAAGCACCGCGACAATAGCGCCGAGACGCCCAACAAGGAAAGAAAGCCTCGGCCGGCATCCAAGCACCAGCCGAAGCAACCGTCGCACGGTCAGAAGAGCAAGCAGAGGGCGAAGGCCGCTAGCCCCGACCGCAGTACCGCGCCAACAGCGCAACCCGCCGCGAAACCCACCGAGCAGGTCGCTGGGGAGGCCCCCGCCGAGTCTCCGGCCTCGAAGAAGCGGTCTCAGTACGTGAAGAAGGCGGTGCAGCCGGAGACGAAGCGGGGCCAGGAGAGACCCAAGAGGGAGAAGCAGGGCGCCAAATCGAACGAGCGGAAGGCGCCGTCGAACGCCGCCGAGGCGCGGAAGCCGGAGCCGATGGCCAGGCGCCAGTCTCAGCGCGCTGCGGCTACTGCTGCCGCCGAGAAGCCCCCGGCGGCGAGGCCCAAGCAGACGCGGCAGGTGTACGTGGTGAAGACGCCCGCGCCGGCGCCAGCGAGCGCGACGTCCAGCGCCGCGTAAGTAGCTCGTAGGCACAGGCAGGTAGTAGTGAACAATGGGCTGTGTACCATACGTTGCCATCTCGCCAAGTTGAAGTTGCCTTCAACGCGGAGGTCGGACAAATATCCTCTCCTCGCGCAACTCTCGGTGCTTGCTTGGGTGGACACGGCGGTGCCGGCTCTTGCTGTCCGCTTGAAGCGTCGTTACGAAAGGAAGCGTATCCTGGGGGTGTCCGCACACTTGTTCGATGCGACGACTAGCTCAATCCAACAGGGCCTGGATTCCCACGCACGATGACTGCTCGCGATCGCTGCCGGCCACAGCGTTGCCGCTGCTGCCGCCAGCTCCGAGCGGGATATCAGGGCGCTGGCTACGGGGATGAGGTCGGTCGCCGCGAACAAGACCGAACGTGTTGCCGCCATCCGCGGCCCGGCCTGAGAGTCATTAGGCAAGGCGTGCTTGCAGCTAGCCGCTATCGGGTACGTACATGTACTAGCTAGCTGCAGGGCGCGGGGCCAAATCAATTTCAGAGAGGGCTGTCAGTGTCAAGGCCTCGACTCAAGAGAGAAGGCAAGGCAAGGGCTCTTCTGCGGGCGGGCAAGTTGAAGCGGTCTCCGAAACAGCCGGCGAGACGGTGGCCCACGGGCATGAGAACTCGTGTGCAACTCCATCCAGTGACGGCGGGGCGAGTCAGCGCAGAGTGGCGGCGCCGACGTCGCGGGTGTAGCCAGCCAGCACCAGGTGCAGGTGCAGCCTGGCGGCAGCGAGCGACCATCGCGTCGGCGTCGACGGCCGGAGAAGCGCCTCAGGTTTGAATTTGCGCGCTCCAGACCAAGCCACTGACAGCCCCAGTCTTCCACCACCCACTCCTCCACCAGTCGCCACCACCGATGCAGTGCAACACAGCGGTTATCCCCACCGCCAGCAGCAGCAGCAGCAGCAGCAGCTCCGTGTCGCCGCCGCCGCGCGAGGTGGCGCCCTTCCTCAAGAGCCTGCGCCGCATGCTGCAGGACGAGAGCGACGCCGTGCTGCGCTGGACGCCCGACGGCCGCGCCTTCGAGATCCACGACATGGACGAGATGATGGCGCGCGTGCTGCCCAAGTACTTCAAGCACTCCAAGTACACGTCCTTCCAGCGGCAGCTCAACTACTTCAACTTCCGCAAGTGGACCAAGTCCAAGGCCGTCGTCTGCACCTTCTCCAACGACTTCTTCCTGCGCGACCAGCCCGAGCTCGCCTGGCGGATCACGCGCAAGAAGTCGCTCAGCCCGCACGCGCAGTCCAAGTACCGGGCCGCGCGCGCGGCGGCCATGCCCTACTGGAAGCGGGAGCACGGCGTCGTGCTCGCGGCGCCGCACGTAGCCTTCGACGGCGCGCAGATGCTGCTGCCCGGCCGCCTGCCCTTCCCGCCCATGTCCGTGGACGCCGCCGACCTCCTGCTCAAGCAGCACGACGTCCGCCTCGCGCAGCCCGCGGCTCGGCGCTGCTACGGCAGCAGCAGCAGCTTCACCATGGCCGCGCCCTCCGACTCGTATGCCGCGATGCCCCACGTCAGCGGCAGCGAGCACACCGAGCCGCTCGACTGGATCGACTGCCTGCTGCCGCCCACCACGGAGGACAGCTACCTGTGCATGTACCCGCCGGCCGCCAGTGTGGTGCCCTGCACCATGGGCAGCCCCATGGGCTTGCGCAAGAGCTTCGAGTTCGTGCCCACCAGTCTGTAATCGCCCCCCGTGTAAGTAGCATAGTCTGTAGCAGCCTACGCCGCCGGAAGAACGCAACACGCCGCACGCGTAGCAGCCACTCGAGTCTGTAAGTACGACAAACAAACACACAGTTGTATCTACTTACGGTCTCGGCTTCCGTCGCTTGCTAGCATGAACACCGCCGCCGCAGCCAGCGCGGGAGAAGAGAGCCTCAACCCAGCCATCACCACGGCCATCACGCGCACACACGCTACATCAGATACTCATCAGGCTTCTTCAGCGCTCCTCTCGGTGCAGCAGCCTCCGTACTCTTGGATTGACGAGAGCCTTTCCTGCCCCTGTCCATCATCGCCCGAGGCTGATCGCCTCCCTCGCAATTAAATTTCGCCGTCATCTGAGTCGGCGTCACCGTTGCAGACAGCCGAGTAGCGCTGGAGGTGACTCGAGCTCTGGCCACACGGCCATTAGTGTTCGCGCTGGAGGCGAGAGGCATCCGTCTCGCGCACGTAGGCCTTGACGAGCTCGCGGTAGCCCTGCGCCATGTCGGCGGTGGCGAGTGTACTCTGCTCCAGAGCTCGCGCGAGCGCCAGCAGCACGCTGCGCTGTTCGGCCAAAGCCAAGGACGGCGCCTCGGTGCCGCGCTGCGTCAGCTGCTGCTCCAGCTCGCGGACCCTCGCTGTCTGCTCCTGGAACATCGTAATCAGGTCCTGGAAGCCGCGCGCCATGCCCGCCGCTGCCGCTGCGCTTTGCTCCACCGAGCGCGCCAGCGAGCGACCATAGTCCACAGACGCAGCGGCGCCGTCGCCGTCCTGCTCCCGGTCTTGACGGCTCTCGCCCCTGTCCCCGCTGCTGTCTGCGTCTGAATCAGCTCCGCGCTTCCGCTTATGAGGCAACGCGTGTGTAGGTCCCGCGACCCCCGAAAACCTCGGCAGCGCCGCCACACTCACCGTCTCCTGCGGCGCCACGGGCTGCTCGCGGGGAGCAGCGACCTCCTGGTCTGCCTCGTCCTCGCTCAGCTCCTGCTCCTGCTCTGGCTGCTGCTGTAGCTGTGGCTGCGCTACCAGCTCCACCTTTGTGCGCCGAGGCCTCTGCCCCGCGGCGCCGACGTCGCCCACGATCGTCTGCATGCGGGACGCGTACACCCAGGGCAGCTTGCCCTTGAACATGTGCGCCTTGGGCCTGCGCGTCTTGATGTCGCTCCACCACTCGTCGTCCATGCCGGCGCCGTCGGCCTCGTAGCCAGGCTGCTCGCTCAGCCACAGGAGCTCGCTGTAGTCGCCGCGCAGGTTCTTGACCTTGACGGACACCTGCCTCTCCGTCCACGGCTGCTCCCGCGGGAAGCTCGCGTTCAGCGCGCGCGTGAGCTGGTCGCGCGCGTGGTCCTTGAGCAGGACGCCGTTGTTCGACACGTTCTGCGGGTCCGCGCGCAGCTCCACGTACAGGTCCAGCAGCCGCAGAATCTCCGCCTCCAGGAAGAGCACCATCGCGACAGCAGCAACACTCGATACAAACGCCAAGTCACCCAAACCTGGCAAAATCAAACTGTGGCGAGCGACAATAACTGGCAGTGGACGGTACTCTTCGTGTTGAAGTTGCACTGGATGTTGCAGTCGGCTTCGCAGCCCTGGAGCTGCTGCAAGGACGCATTAAGCCTACGTGGCCATTAGCTGACCTCGTTGATGTGGTTGCTCGACTGAGGCGCGCGCTTGGGCTGGGTGGGGTATTTCTTGCTGCGCTGCTGCTGCTCGGGGCCGTGACGACACCACGGGCAGCTTCGCCAAGCACCTTTGCGTCCGGCAAGCAACGAAGTCTGGTGTTGTGGTTATCTAACGCCCAAACAAGTCATCGCGAGCTCCCAGCGCTGCAACTTGCGCGCACGTGTCCCGCTGGTGGCAATCCTGCAAGTCGTCGACCCGGCGGCTAAAACGCTGTCGGCACCAAGAACGCACTCCAGCGAAGCACACCGAGCTCCAGAGCGCAGCCGAGTCATTCGTAGCAATAGCGCGTCCTCACTCGTCCATCCGATGACAATCGCAGTAATTGCCAAAACAATACTTCGACTGCCCCTCCGCGTTAACAACAGCGTTAGGCAACCTCCAACGCAGTGCAGCGCGCGCTCGCCTCATCCGTTCGTCCACCTCATTCTTCAGTCTCCAGCGGCCACAAGCGTGTTACTTGCCACGCACAGCCTACCTCGCCACGCGGCGCGGCGCGGCCGGCATCTCATATCTCAACTCGAGAGTTCTCGACTCTCGAGCATCAAGTCAAAGTCAAGTCAAGTCTGGGTTTCAGTACGTACCGTCGTCCCCCAATAGAGTCGCTTCTCGGGTCGTTTCAGGCTCCACACTCGACATTCGCCTCCTTCCCGCTGCCGCGTCCCGTAGCTCGCGCTTCATCGCCCAAGTTGAAGCGCGTCGCGAGCGAAGGGAAGGCCGTGGACGAATGGGCTGCATCCTGACCAAAGTCTGCCTCGAGGAAGGTGCGCGCCTCTTCTCTGTCGGACGCTTCCTTGCAGTAGAGGAGTAGTAGAGGAGAATTGATTATTCACGCGGGTTGTGCTGCTGCTGGCTTGTGTCCTGTGGCTGTTGGATATTTGCGGCAGACCTGCTCATGCTCGGGGACGGCGCGCAGGAGAGCGAGGACCCGGCGCCGCCGCGCTCGCGCCGCCTGTCGCGCGCCAAGACGACGCTGCTGGTGCTGGACCCGACCGACGTCTCGGCCGCCGCGGGGCTGCCCACGACGCCCTTGAAGCAGCAGCAGAAGGAGGAGCCCGAAGACGGCGAG
>JAIKVH010000105.1:9788-21796 GCA_024679275.1 Phytophthora niederhauseri
CGAGAAAGTCTTTCGAACCTCTAACAGACGTCGCATCTGTTAGAACCGCAAGTGGCTGTAGCCACTTGCGCGTGTAACCCCGTTACAGATGTGGATTGTTGTGTTCATTTCGGTTACGCCGACGATGTTGAGTAGAGGAAAGATGAAGCGGTTGATCTTGTACGTGCAATCGAGCAATACAACGTCGTAGTTTTCACGATAGATGTCGATGGCGTCTTCATTGGCAAAAACAAATGCGTCAATCGTCCGTTGGTATCTTGCTTGTAGTTCAAGTAGTATGATCCAGTTCGCAGTTTCTCCAATAGACAATCCATTCTTGAGAGACTTCCAACATCAACAACACCCGCTCTGCATCGCTCATTGTATACGTCCCGAGGTGTAATTATCAGTGAAGGGTCTTCAACTAGTAGTCGTGAAATAGTTTGGCATGCAGTTGTTCCAGTCTCACTATCGATAGCAATTACCAATCGAACTGCGTCTAAGCGTGTAGCTCGGCAGTGGGTCGGGTGTGAGGCGGCGAGAGTCGAAGGAGCATGATTGTGCTCTAACGCTCGTTCACGATGCTTAAGCTCCCACATAATCACTCCACTAGTATTCACCTTCCGAACCAAGTGCACTTCCATCATACACCCACATTTTCTGATACTTGCGTTGCGACGTCGTTGTGTGCTTGCTTCCACCAGGTAACCCATGGCGATCACAGCCATAGCGAATGAGCTGGCGTTGTCGGTTCTTGTCGTAGGTCGTTCCCTTGTACACAACACCGTAGCCGTGTTGGCGTCCGAAGTCGTTCAATGCCTTCTGGGCCAAAGGCGGCGATGCAAACAGTTGCTCTTTAAGGCATGGCAAATGCCAATGCTCCGGTTCAATCCCCGCTCAGTTCATTGTCCCCATGCTCCACACGGTTGTATCAACGTAACAGGTGTCAGCCGGTGGTCCAGCTGCGGCGGGTGCTCCGTAGCCGTAAATGAGCTGAGCTAAACAAGTGGGCTGCAACGGTAGGCGGAGTGACATGGGCTGCTCCACGACTTGCTCCTCCGATAAAAGTAGCTCGTGCGGAGCTCTATCCTCGCTGAGCGATACTCGGTTAGGAGTTGCGGTCGAGACGCAACCACCGTAAAAAGTGTGGGGTGAGCGCTGGTACAGAGCCCACTGAGCTGGGGGCGCTCCTCGGGAAGAAGCAGGAAAAGTAGCCACGTAATGCGTTTGGACTGGGAGACGAGGAGGTAGCATGCGGCAAGTGGACGATTTACTGTTTGACTTGTAAATTCCCCAGCGCCAGCCAGGCGATGGATGGCTACGAAAGAGCTACAACTTTTGGCAATGGAAATAGCTGCAACTTTCAGTAAATGCATCCCTTTTATTGCAGGAGCCTGCTGCGGATAGCAGGCTCCCCGCTGTCGATATCACCTCCCCTCTAACAGTGGCCAAAGATTTGATCTACTAGTGACAGAGCAGCTAACATACAAACGCGTTTGCAAACAGCACTAACTGTAAGTTAGTGTGTTGTGAAAATTGCGGAGTACATTACACAGGTCGTCAGCTCTCCCCCAAGTGTCACGTAATTAATTAACCACATTCATGTTGATCGTATATGGATGCATTGATTTTGGTAACTATCTGCGTCGGAGTTAGTATAAGGACCCCCTCGATAGTCAAGGACAACATGCCTATGGAAGGAACCGCGAACGCGTAGCTCGTCGAGCTGCTTCCAGCTTATCTTTTCAAGCCAGCACATGGTCTCCTCTCCCAACACTACCGGTACTATTAATAACCAGAGCGTATGCCCTAACCACCTGCTGTGTAGCATCTTTAGGTGCCTGATCATTACTAACGACGGCAACAGCTGGTTTGAAGGCACGTGTCAACGAGTCATTGAAACAATTTAGTTACAGTATCTGCTGGTGGGTTTATCTATGCTCTGGGTACATGCCGATGTGTTTTTTTTAATACATGTTAGTGCAATACTTAGTACCGTATTGCACGCCACACCTTGAACAAACCAAACCATAAAACGTGCAAGAAATTGGTTTGCTCGTAAACTACGCAGATTTCCGAACCAAAATTACCGCTTTCGCTGGTTTGTGGTCAGATCCTTCCAGCTTTCAAACCACGAGCGGGGGTTCGGAGTTATGTAGCGTTACAGGTTTGGCGTTACTGTGGCGCTCATTGGCTACAAAAGTCTATACAAAGATATTGCACTCTTTCGTAAAGGTCCGCATTTGTTGAAATAGATTCTCGGGGTGTAGAATACCTAAGTATGTCGTTAAGCATTGGTTTACGAGCCACAATTAATGATCACCTTAAGGTGCACGAGCGTCTGGCACAGATTTTGAAGTTGCTCGAAATGAGCTACGACTAACCCGCATAATATTAGACGGCGCGGAAGACTAGAGATTATACTGGGAACACCGAAGAATGAAGAGTGGACAGCTCCCAACGGATTAATTGGCCGCGTAAGCGTAACCTGGCGCAACCTTCGTGCTACACCAGCCCGAAGGATGTCGACCGAGCAGGTTCAACGGCAACTTTCAGCAAGACAGACTGAAATCCACGTCAACAGACCCATGCACCAGCTTCAGAAAGTGAACTGCGGCAATTAGCACCGGTACCAGCGCTAACACCGGCATTTTATACCCCAGGTGTTCCCAGCCAAGTCGAAGACGGTCTAGTCTTTAAAGCACGACCAACTTTCCGGGCATTCAGCGTTGCTAACACTGTTCTAAAGTAGCGAGTTACCGCTGCTAAGCAACAATTGGATACTCAACAGACTAAGCGTATGCAAACAACGCGTCCAGTTTTTTTTTCAGATTTATAGAATATTTCACAATTGGGGGGCTGCACTGTTGTTAGGGATCTCATTATGGTCATCAATGCCGCTTTCATGAAACGAACGTAGGCCATCCAACAACAAAAAACTCAGTTAATTTCGTCGTCACTGGCAAAATATCTACTAGCACACCCCTTAACTGAGTATTATGCGGGCTCTTGTGACTAAGCATTGAATTCCGTACCCCTACACAGCAGAACGTACTATGAAACAATATTTATGAGCAAAATTCTTACCAACAAATGATAATTCATAACCTCCTACCAATTCATAGCTTCCTCCTTCAAAAGGAGTCCTTCCTTAATGCTACTTGAGCCACCTCAAAGCAGTACATGTACTCGTATCTTAAGGTTTTTGATTCACGGGTACAAATTAAACTAAAATGCCGCAGACAATTAGAAACTATGATGACGCTTCTGGAAGATGAGTGCGAGAGCAATGTGGACAATCGAGTTCAACGCAGCTCTGACCATCAATAAGTTACCAGCATATTCAAGAATGTCTGCACGAATTCCCCGCTTTATCACGCCTGGACCGTTTGTCGCTGCCCACCCTCGGTTGTTTACTATACGCAGGTGCGCGCTATTAACAAACGGCGAAGGAGCTGTTCAAGCACCACCCAGCACTTCGGATATCTCAATCTTGGGCGTCAATCATTCATTACGTCTCTCTTAGCTCCGTAGTCAGAACGTCTTTTGCTTATCGAGAAGTCATGAACCTGTAACAAGGATAATTTCAACTGCTCAATAAGTTAACCCTGGTAGAGACGCTCAGAGACAGCTTGCAGGATGCTTAGACCCTGGTTGGAGGTACCCGTAGACTGCCGTCCACGAAGTATCGCGACGACTATAGTAGACTTTGGATTGACACCAAACTGTATGTTAAGGAAATTTTTATGCAGATAGCCTATCTAACCCGAGCTTGCAGTAGCCAAATTGTGAACGCGACCTACGTATCAGCGGAACTTAAGGGAGCTTTAGAGACGGAACCACTTCGTCTTGAAAGTGCAAACAGAAGCAAGCCGTTGGTGTGCGCACAAACATAGTCGTTCAAGCAGAAGAACATCAGCCTCTTTTGATCTTTCGTGAGAGACTTCGCATCAAATTCGCCATTTCCACTAGTCACGGCTAGTGCTGTGAGGTTAACTCTGGATTGGATCATATACGGAACTGATCAGAGATTTGAACACATCTCCTAAAAGGTGTTCTGGGGGTTGAACCCCCAGACCCCCGCATAAAGAAAACTAACTCCGAGTTGCGGCAAGGGGCCGTTCGCTGGAATGCTCGTCGCTGGGCCCGCCTCCGCAAATACCGCGCGGCCCTGCTTCGCGGGTACCCCGCGCGGGTTTGCTATAGCTACGCTCCTCACACCCGCTCACTGCCGAAACAGATGTTTTGTCCATACAAAAACCAAGATAAGACCCCTGTTCCAATCACTGATCTGTTCCGTATACTTCGAAGTATGATAAAAAAATCTAGCTGCTGTGATGCGATCTTGTCTACCTGTAAACAGAGAAAACGTGAAAAACACACGTTCAGATCTGATCAACACAGTAAAGCATCACACAAAAAACAAAAACGGTGGCCAGGCAAGGCCAAAGACGGTGTGCTGGGCGGCCCGTCTGGCCGAGAGACTTGGCCCGCTCTCGGTGATAGACGGGCGGCTTCCGATGCCAAAACCGGGTGTAGGGAGCCACTAGATTTTCCACAACCAGGTACCCATGTGGGTACCCAGAAGCCATCGTTGCTAGGGATCCCCTGCAACGCCCTCCATGATCGCTGCCTGCTCGGTCGCGCCTGTAGCAAGGCGAGAATGGGGCCTAGCAGTGCGCTACACCACCAACCACAGCATATGATGAGAAATACAACGGCCGTCATGCGGCGACGCGTCCTCCTCATACCTTTTATTTAACAGAATGTAGTGTCAAAGCTCTGTGGGCACCCAGCGCACTCACTTTTCGTCATAGTAGTGTGGGGGGTGGCGCGTTGGCTTCGCTGTAGTTGTTGCTACACGATTAGAGCGAGCAAAGTGGCCCTAGAAGCATCAGAGCTCGTCGTACAGCCATCGACCTGGCGACGTCACTGAAGAAAAGTACTTTTGGCCGTACAGCACCTTAGATATTAGCTGTACCAAAACAAAATGTGCTGGTATGCGTTTATACCACTACGGCCGGCATAGTGCACATGAGAAAGTTTAGAGTACGGGCGTTTGTGTTGCGACTAGCCCTCGATTCATGTAAATATTAAATACCTGGGCTGTGTAATAGGTCCTGCGGGACGGTGTACGATAGAAGATAGCGGCCACTCATAGATAGATAGATCACTCTTGATAATCTTAAATAGGCGAACTCCTTGCTGCACAGCTACTCTGTGCTAGCAGTCCTATAGTATCGTACGCTATCGTATCGTAACCGTAGTATACGCTACCCTGTTCAAGGGTCCTATTCGAAATTGGCTGAGCTGCATCAAATCTGCAGCTCCACTTAGAAGCAGCTCAGCCATTTGATGTATGTTGTGTGCACATGCAGGACTACGCCAGCCATGAACACATATCCCCTGCTAGGGTATACGTTATGCAGCAATAAGAAGCTGTGATGTCATATAGGCAGGTTTGACAATCATCACTGCTCTTGTAGCTAGCGCCAACCTCCCTGCCCCATCCATTACAGGTCGTCAGCCAGCCGTCATCGATTGCAAACCTCTGCACCTAGGTAGCGGGTTAGCCGCGGTGGCATCAGCACGAGGCAGTACTTACAGTGGTCAACCAGACAGCTACTGGCCGCCACCTCATGGCGGATAGAGATGACTGGGAGGAAGTGTTGTCGGCACCGACGGTCGGGTAGCCCCACCGGCTGATCCCCGCAACTAGCCGGGTTACATGCAACGGACGCCGGTGTCCTTCACCCGTAGGTACACGTGGACCCTTTGTCCCTCGGTCGAGGCGCTCCGCCACAACCCTCGTGGTCTCTCTCCACGGTCCCGTCGCTCTACTTGTCCACTGCCCTCATCATGTGCGAGCTCAACCTCAGCTTACCTCGCCCTTACTGCTCGACTCCTCGCCGACGCCCTCCGCCGCAGTACGAAGGTCAGCAACCCGTGCTTCCGGCGCAGATCAATGTATTAGTCTCAACTCGCTGCACTTCCTGCAACAAATCTTAACTGAGGGTCGAGTCGGCCCGCTATCTACCGTAGCCCTCCCCGTCGCCTATACTAACTCTAACTACAGCGACATTCCTATCCTACTTGGACCTCTCTCTCTCTTCTTGTCGACTCAACACTTCTTGTCCTCACGTTCGCCCTGCTGGCGTCGCCTCGTCTCCTTGCACGCTTCCACCTTGCTTTGCGTTCACACGTCGTCCCTCCCGCGATCTTGGCAGCCACACAGCTTCAACTTCAATCGCCCACTTCCAGCGTCGGTCGGTGGCTCCAGCCCGCTGACTCGCCACCGACCGTATCTAGCCGCACATTGTCGTCACCGACACCGTCATGGTGTGCCACATCACGTCCGTCGTCAACTCCTGCGCCACCTGCACGTCCAGCAGCTCGAACACGCGGCTGTTGGTCGTGTGGCGAGCCACACAACTACACTCTCACCATAATATATATGTGGTTGCAGTGGTGGAAATGAAAGAGCACCTAGGCCTTGACCCCCTCCCCCCTTCCATGGCGTAGTTGCCGTGATAAGCAACGGCTACAGCGATACAATTAAGAGGACAAACACTCGGTGCAATACATGCTCACTACTACTAGTGTGTTTCAGATCCATTAAAGGGACCATTTTACCCCAAATCGCCCCTGTTGTATTAATTGAGTAGTTCAAGCGCGTTGCCCCACCACCCCGCCCCTCTCCACCTTTCAAGGCGCTCTCACCGGTGACTTAGCCTTAATTTCTAGCCGACACACCCTGGTGCAATATTGTAAGATACGCTTTACCGTAGGTCTGAAAACTAGCATCAAGGGACACCAATTGATCAAGTAGTACCCAGCAACCCCCACCAGAGCTGACGCAAATACTTACATGTGCGTCTAGCCTTCAGGTAGAGTGGCACAACCTCGTAAAAGAACTAGAAACTAGTTTAAGGTACCCTAAGGATCAAATACGTGAGGGGGTGTTGTCAAATCTACGAAGCGCTTGTAAGATTTTTGGTTAGTGAGGTCCAGCGCAATGTAGGTAGCTTTTGTTCTTACAGCAAATAGTGCAAACTAATTGTTTTGGCGTGCTACACGCGAGGAAATCTGCAAAATGATTCTTAGACGGAATTGGTTAGACAATCGTCAGACGTGAAAATTCGTATGATGTTCAATATGATTTTGATGGCATTAGATAGAATTGAGGAGCACTTGACCGCTTTAATGCCGCACTTGTCCCTCTAGTGCCAGCTACGCAGTGCAACTACGCAGTTCGTAGTTGGCACTGAAGCGTTCGAGTGCTTGCCTCAGTACGCGCACAGTCTCGCCGTAGCGTGGTCATTAATTGCAACCAAACAAATCGTTTTCCACTAGTATGGATTATTTGGCTGTAAGCTTAGCTCTTCATGGTGAGTCCCGCGCAGCTATTGCTGCATGTAGCGCTCATTAGACTCAAATGCCGTACTAGCCGCGTAGCGCATGCATTTTGCATGCGCCCAACTACCTTATGTCCTCGATTGCCTGGAATACAGTGGGGGTCCACTTGGGTCTCTCAAAGAAGCCCATGCGCCAACAGTAGTTTACAGTATTCTGCGTCAATACCGGACGGGGGTAGAAATAATAGCCTGTTATATTTAATATTTCTTGTTCAACGACTTCGTGTATAATATACAAAATAGGGGATGTGCTGAAAAAATTCCAGTTGTGGACCGCTAGCGGGGCCAGGCAAGAATTTGAATTATGGCGCGCTTTTTAGAAAGGATCCTCTCGCGCTTTACTTCGAGAACTCAATCATTTCCAGATTGGCAAGCACACAAGCAAGTTACCCAAGTCCCCCGCCCCCCTCTCTCCGCCATGTCCTTCACTCCAAGCAAGCGCCTCCGCCTGACATGGTCGGAGGTCCTGATCGCCGAGAAGTCAGCCAGCAAGCCGTCCATGTCGTACATGCAGCTCGCGCAGTGTTACAGGCATTGAGCCTCTCCTCTATGCCCGGCAAGAGCACGATCGGAGACATCGTGAAGGCAGGCCCTGAGATCAGGGCATTGCCCGTCGAGAAGACCACCCGCAAGAAGTCCCCGGAGCCCAGCCACCTCCTCCTCGACCAAAACGTCGTCGAGTTCGTGCTTCTCGCCGAGGCGGAGGGTGTGAGTCTCACTGGCGCGATGATCATCGCACACGCCAGAGAGCTCATCACCAAGCTCCAGATCCCGGCGGACCAGTGCCCTCGGTTGGGGCCTTCATGGCTACGCTGTTTGCAGAAACGTTACGGGCTCCGCTGGCGCACAGCCCATGGCGAGTCTAGCTCCGTCAAGTTGGACGCATCGGCTGATGAGATAAGCCGCATCAAATGCATTATCAATTCGTACCCTCTCAGAAATGTTTATAACATGGACGAAAGTGCGTATTTTTACAATTCAGTACCGAGAGGTTCTATTTGTAAGAACGCAGCCCCAGCTCTAAAACAGAGTAAGGCTAGGGTGACTGTGGCTGTTTGCAGCAACGCCGACGGATCTGATAAGCTACCCATTCTCTACTTGGGGACGGCTGCAAAGCCTCGCTGGTTTTCGAAGAAGCCCGGCTCGCTTAGCTACTTCGGGACGAATAAGGGCTGGATGACTGCATGGATGTACCAGCAGTGGCTGGTGGCTCTCGACGAAAGGATGATTATCGAAGGACGGTCAATTCTTTTGCTCGTAGATAACGCATCCTCCCATGATGAAACGGGGCTATTCCTTAGCAACGTTCGGGTCGAGAAACTACCACCAAACACTACAGCCAAAGTCCAACCGATGGATCAAGGTATTATACACTGTATTAAGCGGCAAGTGCTATCTCAGAAAATGTTGCTAGCGTTAGATAGACTAGGAGATGGTGTAGATAACCCATATAAGGTCGACCTCCTCACTGCGCTCATGTGGTGCGAGACGGCATGGGCTCATGTGAGCCCCACGACTATCCAGCATTGCTGGAATCATTCTGGACTTGTCAGTAAAACAAACATGAAATTCATATTAAATTAATACAATAAAAGTTTATATCCTATTAGAATTTATCTATATATCAGGCGTCCGGTATTGACGCAGATTACTGTACCGGCAACAAAAGCCGCCGATTGTACAATAGCTCAGAGCTTTACAGGAAGCTTGAGTTAAGTAAACGCCTGTGATTACTTGAGAGAGTCTATTTTATTTTGTGCACAGGCAACTCGAAGCACCGGTCTCGCAGGCCTGCACGCGCACGGCCAAGACGTTGTAAAGCGCCCACATCATTTACTTCACTGCCATCTCTGCGCGCAACGAATGTCGTAAGCACTATATTATCTCGTCGGCGGGTGGCGTGCCGCTCGCAGACTCTGTAATACTGCTACATTACTGCCCTTGTAGCTACACTACCTTGAGAATGCGACGCGTGACTTGTTGTGGTACATGTATGCAAGTCCGATTAGGAACGCTTGAACGCGCCGTGACTTCTACTGCTTCGCTCCCAATCATGGTTGTGTGTGTTCTGGTTCGAAACTCATCTAACGGATTCTGTGCGAATCACGATTTGCTAGTGTAGCCACACAATCAAATAGGGAAGTGAATCAAGACTTTGGAAAATGGCAGACACGATGTCTAACGCAAATCTAGATGTGGCCCACATTGTCACACGAATTTGGGGAATGTAAATTAATGGCTTGCAAGTGCCTACATTCGGTGTACATGTTGTACGAAAATTGTGAATAATCGAACAGTTACCAGAGTAATAGGCCTAAGCCCTCGCATGTAGCATGATTTACCATGATTAAAGTACGTGAACGCGTGCCCAGGAAGACTCCGAATGCCGCCCATATTGCGCTGGGGGCCCTGCATCACCATTGCAGCACTGCAACTTGGTCCGCCGACTGCTGATTGGCTAGATTCCCTGTACCCAGTGGGTACTACCCACCCCTGTCTGTGCATCCCCCAGAAAACGTCCATGCGCTCAAAGACGCCACAAAACGATCCACATCGTTTTGTGCTGCTCACTGAGCAGTGCTCAGGGAGGTTGCTGTGTTGCTCAGGTTTTAATGTGTTTCTACAGCTTTGTTGTGCCGTCACAGCACTGTTGTGTGCAGTTCACGCGTTCTCCTGTAAACACATATTCCTGTCCAGCGCTCGAACGACCGAACTAAATCCTCCATTTGCTCCTTCGTCCTGGGTTTCGGAGCTCCAAGCTGGAATAAGGGGACCGTTCGAAGGTTTGAGCTCGTGGCATCTTAATAAACGGGCAAATTTTGCGTGTAGATCCCCCTTGATTTATCGAGTAAACTTGTTGAATATCGGGATTTATATACTCTCTGACGTCGTGTCTGTCTACGTATATTTTTTTGCCGCAAAAGAAAGTTTGAGGGCAAACGCCCATATTGTCCTGAGCCGGAGACTGGATCAAGCTAACAGTAAGCTTGCTTGCTACTGCTTTATCTATGGGGGCGTTCCCGTGGTCGCATTGATTGAAGTGGAGTCTCAATCACGATAATTGTTGTCGTGTCCTTGTCGAGGGGCACGATAACAGTGAAATGATTCTAACCGCGATCCATTCTGTAAAAGCCGCACTGCCTGCGAATGTGCAGCCGCGGTTCAAACCAGCGCGCTGGTTCGCAAAAACCGCATGCTTGGTTTGGAGTTATAAAATGAAACGCGTTCAAACCATGAAACCGATTCAAACCTGGTTTGCAGGTAATTTTGGTTTTGTTTGAACTGGCCGAGGTTTGGCTTGGTTTGGTTTGTTCTGGGTGTGGTATGCCCTAGCCACCTGCCGTGCTTGTCTGGAGTAAATCCACGTATTTCCCAGCATCTTTAGGTGCCTGATCATCACTAATGACGGCAACAGCTGGTTTGAACGCTCGTGTCAACGAGTCGTTGAAACAGTTTAGTTACAATTTACATGCCGTATGTATCGGTAAGATCGAAAGAGTCTTTCTACAGTATCTGCTGGTGGGTTTATCTATGCTTTGGGTACATGCCGATGTGGTTTTTTTTATTAAAATACATGTTAGTGCAATACTTAGTACCGTATTGCACCCAAGTAGGTACATGTCCTGGCACTACCTGCAGTACTTGACGAGCAGCCAGTTTTATTTCTGCCATAAGGTGTGATTCAGCATCTGACATGACCCCAGATGACACTTTCCCGCAATCAATTGAGGGGTCAACCTCTACCTTCGCTACAAGCCAGGATCATTTCCCAAAACGTCGCCCGCCCCAACTAGCGACTTCTACACGCTCTTCAAGATGAAGTTCCAGATCGTTATTGCTGCCCTCGCCACTCTGCTGTTGCCCGTGTAAGTACTGATCCACACGTGTAGGAACATGTACGCACCATTTTCTGACCTCTTCCATCAGTCACGGTGCTTCTAGAACTCGATATCTACAGTGTGGAGGATTCAACGCCAACTTGGAGTACGAGAAATCTGGCTTCTTGACCTCCGACTTCACCCAGAGGGTGTGCTTCGCGTTTGGCGGCTCGATCGTTCCTAACACGAAAGGCAACGACAAGTGCTGCGAAGTTGTCGAGTACCGCTCACACGAATTCAAAAGCGCTTGCGAAAGTATCAAGACTCGAAGCAACTACCCATCGTACCGTCCCGTGTTCGGACCGTGCTGAATGCAACATGTGCGGGTACTGCACATACCAGTGTATGACTCCAAACGGGAAGCACTCTACAGTGCGGATATCTCCTATCATGTAGCGGATAATGTGTAATGCACTATATTCGCTCGGAAAACTAGGTCTGCGACGTACGCTAGGAATGCCGGCACCAGTTTTTTTTTTACGATACCGGTAGTAGCTACGGCAAAATTTGCCATTTGACATTTTATGTTGCCCATGTGCTGCCCTGGGGTCCTGTTGGCGGCGATGTAGCAGTGAGCTGAAGGCAAATCACGTCCGGATAACTTTCTCTCCGTACTGCTCTAACTTACTAACAAATCACGGCTAAATGCTACGACTTGCCAGTACTACGTAGTACTTTATTGCGTTAGGTGCTCGACCAGTTTAACGCAATGTTTGACTTTTTCCGCGGGAAAATG
>JAIKVH010000106.1:0-21779 GCA_024679275.1 Phytophthora niederhauseri
AGGTGACGCACTCGGAGCGCGGCTCGCGCCTCGCGGCGCTGCGCGAGCGCCTGGCCGAGGAATCGCGCCAGGGCCCGACCTTCGCGGAGCAGGCGCTGTCGCTCGAGGACTTCGCGTTCGAGCCCGAGACGGCGCCCGGCGCCAAGCCCTCGCGCAAGCCCAACGCGTCCAACCGCAAGCCCAAGTGGCTCAAGGCGCAGCCCACGCAGGGCGCCAACTACGAGCGCCTGCGCAAGACCGTCAAGAGCCTGGGGCTCAGCACCGTGTGCGAGGAGGCCAAGTGCCCCAACATCGGCGAGTGCTGGGGCGGCGGCAAGGACGGCATCGCCACGGCCACCATCATGCTCATGGGCGACACGTGCACGCGCGGCTGCAGCTTCTGCGCCGTCAAGACGAGCAAGAAGCCGGCGCCGCTCGACCCCGAGGAGCCCAACAAGGTGGCAGAGGCCATCGCCGCCTGGGGACTCGACTACATTGTCTTTACCAGCGTCGACCGCGACGACTACGAGGACCTGGGCGCCGGCCACTTCGCCAAGACCGTCAGTACGCTGCGTGCCAAGCTGCCGGAGATCCTGATCGAGTGCCTGACCCCCGACTTCCAGGGCCACGACAACCTGATTGACCAGGTGGCAGTCTCGGGCCTCGACGTGTTTGCACACAACTTGGAGACGGTGGAGCGACTGCAGCGTCGCGTGCGCGACTACCGCGCCAACTACAAGCAGTCGCTGCACGTGCTGGAGCGCGCCAAGGTGGCTGCGCCGCACCTTGTGACCAAGACGTCGCTGATGCTGGGCGTGGGCGAGCGCAACGAGGATGTGTTCCAGACGCTGCGTGACCTGCGCAACAGCGGCGTGGACGTTGTGACCTTCGGCCAGTACCTGCGCCCCAGCACCAAGCACATGCCCGTCAAGTCGTACGTGACGCCCGAGGCGTTCGCGGAGTGGCAGAAGGTGGCCGAGCAGATGGGCTTCCTGTACGTGGCAAGTGGACCGATGGTGCGTTCTAGTTACAAGGCCGGCGAGTTCTTCATGAAGAACCTGCTGAAGAACCGCAAGGCGCAGGTGGTCGCCTAGACTTAACGTGCTGTTACCAGCAATAGATACCGCGAAGACGATGCTGCTCGCAATCGAACGCCTGCAAGTCGCCTGCCCAAGAGAAAAACAATACACCACGTAAGTCTATTCATCGTCTGCGGTGCGATGGAATGTATATTGCTTTCCTATCTAACAGCTCACGACAGAGCCTTGACGAGCGACGCCGTCAGCAGCGTCCGCGTGACACCTGTGCACGCATCCGTGCAGAGATCCACGGCCTCCTGCAGTTGCGTGTGGTGGATCTGGCCAGCCTGCAGCATGAATGTGACCCGCCCCATCGACGGCATGTACGCCAGCGCCATCTTCCCGTCGCCGCGCTGCTCTTCCTCTCTGCTCGGGTCCAGCACTACCGAGCCGTTCACAATACCCTGGCGCAAAAGTCAACGAAGCCCGCGTCAGTCTAATAAACAGCCCCTACCTCGGCATTGCACCATCAACTCACCGCGCTGGACGCTGTGACGACGTCGTACATCTCCACGGCCGCGTCTGCAAGCGCCAACGACGCGCAGTTGATGGCAGCAGCGAACACGCCTCCGTCGTCCTCCAGCACCGTCACGAACACCGAAATGACACACTTGGGCAGCTTGTGCAGCATCACAGCGGGGGCCAGCGCCTCCTCCACGATGGCCGACAGCTCCATCTCGTCCGGGTCCTGGCCGCGCTCGCGGCGCGTCAGCTTGTCGGCGAACGGCGCGTACTTGACGTCACACACCAACTGCCCGTCCTTGCTGAACTCGCGGCGCGCGCGCGTGTCCGTCCGCGGGCCGTAGACCGCGCACACCACGCGCGTGCGTCCCAGCTCCACGTACGCCGAGCCGGCAGCGCCGCTCACAGCCCCAAGCTGCATGAAGGGGCGGCGCATCTCGTCGGAGCTGCCGCGCGTCTTGTCCAGCCGCTCCATGGGCGCATCGTCGTCCGCGGGGACGGGCAGCTTGGGCTGCGCAGGCAGCGGGTAGTAGCAGTTCTGCATCTCTTCCTGGCTAATGGCGGCCAACAGACTTGCTCTGCTCGAAAAGCTACGTTACTCAAACCTTACACCAACTATGTGTACAGATGGCGTGGTGCAAATGGGACGCCCGAGAGGGGGAGACATTGATACCGAGCTTGTAGCAGCGAGACGATGGCCAAGGGAGCGAAGGCGGAGGACGCGCCCGCCGCGAGCGCCGAGGTGCTGAGCGTCCCCAGTACGTAGCTGACCACCCCGTCGTCTGACTGGTGCTTTGTGTTGACGCGCGCGCGTGCCCATCTGCTTGTATGACGCAGTCCTGGAGACCGTCAAGGCCGCGCAGCTGCAGAACGGCCTGCGCCACCGCGACTTCCAGCGCTACCGCCAGTACTGCACGCGCCGGCTGCGGCGCATCCGCAAGTCGGTCAAGTTCACGCACGGCAAGGGCAAGCAGTTCGTGAACAAGAAGGTGGACGCCGAGTCGGCCAGCGAGAACCGCCTGCTGTACCTGCCGCTGTACAATGCCGAGCGCGCGTGGGGCTACGCCATGCAGCTCAAGGAGGACGACAACCTGGACAAGTCGGAGAACGGCGACGACGCCAACTCGCGCATCAAGTTCCACCTGAACGGCCGCCTGCGCAAGGCCGCGGACTGGAGCCAGCGCCTGGCCGAGATCTGCGCCGTCCGCGCGGACGCGCGCACGAGTCTCGAGGCGGAGGCGTACGCCGCCTACATGGCCGGCAACCTGGCCTTCCACCGCGAGGAGCACGTGGCGGCGCTCGAGAAGTTCAACACGGCGCGCCGCATCTACTCGGACCTGTCGCAGGTGGGCACGTCCTCGCAGAAGGAGCTGTTCTCGCGCTCGGCCGACGAGCTGCAGCCGTTCATCCGCTTCTGCGAGCACAGGCTGGCGCTGCAGGGACGCTCGGCCAGCTCGGCGGAGACGTCGTCGCTGGAGCTGCAGTCGAGCGGGGATGGAGCCAACAACGCGCTGCTGCAGTCCAAGATCGACTTGGTACTGCTCGAGGCACGCAAGCAGAAAGTGGCGAACTTGGGCTCTGTGGAGTGGAAGCAGCAGCAGCTGACCGTCCCCACGCAGGAGCTTGGAATGGCGGTGGTTCGTACGGACGAGTTGGCTGCCAAGCTGGAGGCTGCGCGCGATGATAAGGCCCGTGAAGCGCGCTTCCTCGAGCTGCTGAGTGCGTATGACGCTCTTCTTCAAGCTTTGAAGAATGCGACGCTGAAGCTAGAGCAGCAGGCAAAGAGCGGCAGCGCGCTGGTGCACTCTGACCTGGAATTGTTGGCTGCACTGGAGGAGTACGCTCGCTTCAAGAAGCTTACCAAGCAAGTGGAGCGCCAGGCTACAGTGTACCGCACACTCAAGCAGCGCTTTTCGGCGCAGCAGGCTGGTGAGCTCACGCATATTCTAGACATGCTCGTGCAGACTGTGGGCGACATTCTGTCCATCCCTGGGCTCCGTGAGCAGGAGCAGCGCCGTGCCGCCCAGTACAGCGCCTATCACGCAGTGTTCCGCGCGTGCCGTGCGTCTACCGTCGCACAGACGTATCTCCTTCAGAACAAGTTTGCCGAGGCGTTGGGTCTGTACCAGTATGCGTCGACGTTCCTCGCTGAAGCCGAAGAGATTCTGGCCGCGCAGCCTGCGGCTAAGGACGACTTGCTGCAGGAGTTCACGCGTGAGCTGCATGAAGAGCTTGCCGGCGCTGTGAGTCGTACTACGGCTCAGAGCTTTCTCGAATCCTCAACGCGGGCCGACGCCATGCGTATCGAGCTCGAGCAGCTCTCATTGGCGAGCGAGGATGGCAAGAAGAGCAAGAAGGACGCGAAGAAGCGCAAGAAACGCCAGATCAGCGCGCTGGTGGACCGTCAGGACCAGTTTGAGGCCGGCTCGATCGAGGGCCACCGCGAGTTGGTCAAGCTGCCGCCCGAGTTCCGCGCCGTGCCGTGCAAGCCTCTGCTGTTCGACGTGGCGTTCAACGAGCTCGAGTTCCCGGACCTGACGGAGCGCACCAAGACAGACGAGGAGAAGGCCGCGGAGGCTGCTGCGGCAGGTTGCAACGAGGCCGGTGGTGGCGGCTTCTTCGGCTGGTTCCGCAAGTAACCTTAGAGCCGGAATTGATCTAGTGGGGAGGCGCTGGTTCTGCAGAGCAGCACGTGTGAAAGCTATGAACAGCGTCGTAGGTCGAAAGAGAGGTGTGAACGCGCATTTTTTTTCATACCCGCACGGAAAGAGAAAAACTCTTTAGAACATTAGGATGTTCCTCTTCTCTTTCACGTCGGGAAGGTACAAGTTCATGGCACTTGTAGGAGCCTCTACTGGGTGGTCACTACATGTACTGTACTATTTTACGGAGTAGTACACTTCACTGAGTAAGAATTGAAAAGAAGAAGAAAAAAAAACATTCATTGCTCCAACCCCAATCAGTACCGGCACAAACTCGTTACTCCTTAACCCCTACGCGTAAGCGTTGTCGCGTTTGCCGAATTCATTTACCAACACGAAGCACAGACTCGGAGAGCAGGCTGCATTGTCTGAACGACACGAGAAAGCAGCTCTCTGAAGTAAACAGCCATGCATGTCTCGTAAACTCAACTCGAAAATCCCGGGACGCGAGCTCACCATCGGATCGCATCCCAGCTGCCGGCGCCTTTCAGAACAGCACGCTTCACGTTCTCCGTCTCCTCACCGATTCTCCACCCGAAGTTTGCCAAACCACCTTCGCCAACCACTTTGGAAAACTTGAACTTGGCTATCTTTTGTTTGTCAACGACGACGAAAATCTCCACTAAACTGACGTGAGGCATTTCTCGTTGCTTAAGTGAGTCGAGAAGCTCCTTGAAATAGTGAATGAAGAAACTCTGTTTGTCGCTTTTGGCCACTTGGACAAACCGAACTAGCTGAGACTCCTTGTTGATGTACACGGCATCGTATCCCCCTTGATTGTACTTTTTCGGTTTCAGCCAGCATAGCTTCAGTAACAGCGGTAGCTTCTTGGGGTCCACGACCAGAACCACGCTTTTCCGAAACTTAGTCGCCGTGTCAGATTCGAAAACAAGCTTACCCTCCTGCAACCAAGTTTTGAGCCTGAGCCGCCCCTCCCGAATACACGCGAAGAAGTACATTTCCAAAATCACCCCGTCCGTCGCAGTGTTCGAGTATCGTGTTAAGAAGGAAGCGAATCTTTTGATCAACTCCGAGCCACCAGCAAGCGCTAGAGCAGAAGCAGCATAGCGACTGATAATCCCACGAGCGTCTCCATACTTGCCGAAAAGACGATTGATAACGCTGGTTGAGTGTGTTTTGACTGAACCAATCGCACCAGGCGTGTTATTGCTCACCGCAGAGACGGCGCCATCCAGTGATGTCATGACGGTCGCTGTCGAGCAACCGAACATATACCGAGCACTTCCACCGGCGAAGTAGTATTTCGCCTGCACCAGTTCCTGACGTGTAGGGTCATCTTCGTCTGATGCGTCCAAAACACTTCTGACAGATTCAAACAGCTCGTCATCGTTCACTGCGCTCACTCAATGTCCACGACAGCACAACGTGTTCTTTCACCTTAAAAGTTTCATCGTCATCCAGGCTCACTTTCCCACGCGATGCCATCGACGTCACCATCACGAGTCGGCGATTAGCCCAGTTCGCTCTTAGCCATTCAAAACAGATTTTCTCTTCCGCACCATTATCAGCCATCACTCCATCGAGAATCACAAAGTGCTTCTTCGTGTCTTCAACTTCGTCCAGGATCTGACGCAAGCCTTTCTTGTCTATCAAATTCCCCTTGCTCTTCTTGGTGCTTCTTTCCAAGCGAACATACAATGGGGGTTGTTTGCGGACTAGATGAATCCACGTGAAGGACCAATCAGTCGTTCGGGCAAGATCCAGGGCGAAAGCTGCCGCTGTAATTGACTTCCCGGATCCACGTGGCCCCACAATGTAACCGGTCTTCCCTCCACGCAAAGCATCGTCCCGCAAAAACGTGACCAGCTTCTTACATTCGTCGCGATAATACAAACAGGATTTTGCATTGGGATTGCTGGGGACCCGGAGACCAAATCCAGCAATAGCAACCAGATCCAGTTTCCACACATTGCCTTCATCCCCAGGAATTGTTATGGCTTCTGGATCCAGCGTGATGGTCTCCTGCCACGTCGTTCTTGGGCGTTTCTTCGGTCGCAGTGGCGCTACCACGAGAAGCCTGGCGTGGTCATCATCGAGATCATTCAGCAGCGAGTCTATCTTCAAAGGCACCTGCTTCGCGTCGTACGTTGCCCTGTCGGCGTAAGCTGTGAGGTCGGCTGCAATCACGTTTGCTGCTAAAGCGGGCGAGAACGCGCTGAAGACATCTCTGAGGAAGCGATTCACCGAAGCACTTTCAGCGCAGTCGACAGAGGCGAGGGAAGTAATATCCCTGCCTGCTTCATCCACCAACTCGAACCACATTTCGCGCTCCATTGGTGTCGATTTTGGAATTGGATGAGTGAGAAGTGATGTTTTCTTCCTGTCCCAGATTCGTTGTTCTCCAACCGTTTTTACAGCAGCGTAGCTATTATTACTAGAGGATTGGACTCGCCTGAATATGCTATGCCGTTGAAGCAAACCAAAATTGTTTATAATTTTGGAATTGGATGAGTGAGAAGTGATGTTTTCTCCCTGTCCCAGATTCGTTGTTCTCCAACCGTTTTTACAGCAGCGTAGCTATTATTGTGGAAACCGATTCGATTGTCCGAGCGGATTAGCTGAGAGAGAAGGCCCCAGATACTTGACCTGGTGGCGTATATTTAGGCACTTATTTCGGAGCCTGCTAGAAGCTGGCACTTTGACGTCTAAGTGAGTTACCCTAAACTATTCCTAGTTGATCGGTTTCCCTTCCCACTTGTGTCTTTTCAAAGTAAGCTTACAACGTGTCGCTATTGAACCTCGAGCACCAGGTCACCCTTCTTGGGGCGCTCGATCGTCTCCAGCCGCGATAGAATCCTCAACTGGATGCGGTTGGCCAGGCAAGCGTACGCATACGAGTAGGTGCTGGTCAAGAAGCTGCAGACCGTCATGGACGCGAAAGCCGATGACGACCAGAGGAATGCCGTCACGGCCTGCACCACCGAGAGCACGCGCTGCACCGCATTACTTTGAGTACACCGCAAGAACTCGGCGGAGCAACCGCAGCGGGACGATACGAATACTCAAGTTTACTTCGAGAAACAAATCTTTACGCGATTAAGTATCATGTCCATTATCTCGCTATTATATTTGTGGTTTCATAGCAAACAGCGCAATGACTCCAACATTAACTGCGGTGAGTACACTCATTAGCAGACGCAGGTAGCGCAGCAGCGGTGCGCCTTCATCCACTAGACTTTCAAACATGGGTACTTCTTGAATCCCTTCAAACGCACAAGCGATAAGGTCAGCAGTCAGGCCTGTGACCAATTGAACGCTTGCTGCGAGCAACTGGGTGTCCGTCGACGAAGACATGTATCCCAAGTCGTACCGCGGATGTGAGCGGAGCGTGTAGAGCATTGCAACAGCTAGTCCGATGGAAATGTATTTCCCGTGCATGTCAGCGTAAATTTCAGCGGCATGCAACCGAAGCCTGTAGTTCTTCCAGTCGAGAAACCGCGAGTACTCGGCTCGTGCACGAATAGCATCGCGTGCCTCCAGTCTAGAATTGACGCGGTGAAGTAGACGCTTGATGACCCGCGAGTTGGCTAGTCGAGACGAGAGCGCGTAGCGGAGATAAAACATCTTCGTCACTCGGAAGAGGATCTCAAAGAGCACAAGAGCCAACGAGCTGGAAATAATCGACGAACTATTGACACCTTTTTGCATGAACACGAGTCGGATCGGAGTGTCGATGCAAATGGTTGGTACCGTCATAACAGTGTGAACCATACGCGCTGAATGGCGTTGTCGTGAGCGATTCAGTTGCAGTCTCTTCGCTGCCTCTTGTAGTGCGAGCTTAAGCGCCTGGCTGGCTCCAGCGAGAAGTATCGCCTGCCACCGTTCATGCAGCGATAAGGCCGCTACGGTGTGAAGAAAGAGGAAAGCTATGTGGAATGTGGCCACCGGCAGAGCTTGAGCTCGGAGTAGCTGGAGCATAAGCTCGCCCAATTTCACTATTCGGCGAGGCCTCACGTTCTTTGAATGGACGATGGAGAAATCCACGGTAGGTTTCGCCATCGCAGGTCCAATTACACTGAGCGGTGCCGGCGTTACGGACGCCCTTGGGAGGAAAACAAGCGATCGACGCACTGTCCGAATGAGTTTGAGCCGCAAATGCACCTCTGCATACATAACGTACGCGTAGCCGGTCGCACTCAACACGTAGACGTCAATTCGCCCATACTTGCGGAAATCGATCCGATAAAAACGTAGTAATTCCATGAAATATGCGCCAGTAGCCACTGCCATAGCGAGAGGAACACTTGTCGAAATCACGTTTCGCCCGAGAAGTCTCGAAAACCCAGGTGCGTTTGGGTCGAGCGACCAAATTCCGGCTGAAAACGTGAAAAGTCGATTCCCCACAGTGAAGGACTTGGTGATGAGGTGGGCCAAGCATGCGATTAGAACAAAGTAGAACCCCACAACGGCGTCAAACTCGGCTAATGCCATGGAAGTTGTAAATACTGGAGCTGACCACATCGACGACGACCAAACCGGAATGAAAGGAGACCATAGAGGACCAACCGCGTACAAAACAACAGTAATCCAGGCACAAAACACACTCGGGATGCAATTTACCACCACAAGACGCATAACTTGCAGCGCATCAATCCACGTCTGCGCTCGGAACAGGTTCTTCTGAATGAGCTCCGCTACGTTTTGAATCTCCATGTACGCGACCGTCTGGGCGTCTCCAGTTGATCGCCGACGACGAGTATGGTGGTGGGGAGCTACAGTAGTCACGGCTGGTACTTGTGCCACACGGGGGCCGACTGTGGTCGGGTTAGCGTCGTCATCCGAGCTCCCAGACGTGAAGGTCTCCGTGGGAGACGCAACTGTCGTAGGGCGACCCCATGCCTCTCGACGCAATGCTGTGACTGCACGCGGACCTCTTACCAGGGTATGAGGTTCGTCCATCGATTCATGAAGCTGAGAGCAAGCTAATACAGCACCGAAAACAAGAAACAACAGTTCCGAAGCGCTATTTACGTGTTGAAGTATTTCAAAAGATGCTAGTATTGTCAATCAAAAACGGACTGACAATCAAAAACGGACTGATAAGAGCACGAGGCGCCTGTCGTTCTCCTTTTAGTCGGCTGCTTGACTCGCTACTGACCGGACTTGAGTAGCTTGACAAACCTGTCCCTGTAGTTCTCTTGTCTTCGTTACGTCGATAGTGCTCTCCACAGCCACACTGTTGGGAAAACTCTCCCTGCATGTAGAACGGCTTCACCAGAGAATGGAGACGTCGAATGCGCGCTTATCACCGGGGTCGCGGGCGGTAGAAGCCATCGGACATGTATGACAGCACTCGGACCAATCTCCACTCGCTTCTTAATTGGGAGTGAATCTTTGTACAGTGCTGGTTCACTGAACGGGGCTGCTTGGTTGTATCGGGATACTCGGCTGTTCATAAAGTGCCTCACTTCGCTTGGGACGAACTTGTGATTTAAAAAGACAGCCCCGCAAGTAGAACATCGGGCACTACGAAGCCAAAAACCTAGTAAACAGTCGATTAGCCTTCTCAGCTCACTCTGGAATTACCGTATTTTGCTTCTTGGTTTTTTTTGCGGCTTCCTCTTGCGTGGGCGCTGCCCGTGGTGGTCGCAGAGTTCACGGCGACAGCATGTCGCCGAATTGTCGCTAAAACTAATAGTGTAGCGCTCTCAGAAAATGTTCCGAAGGTGCATCCTGCCCATGATGCAAGTGTATTCGCTCCCGTTGGAGCATGCGTGCCGACGCTAACAAATTCAAGCACATACACACCAAGCTGCTTGCTCAATCACTCACGCCCCAAGCTGCTTGCTCGCCACCGGCAGACTTGGGCCCTGTTCACGCGAGGCCTTTCTCTCCGTCGCTGGCCATCATCCAGGATCGACAATCCAACATGCGCCGTGTGGTGCCGCGCCGCGTTAAACCAATCGGAGCGCGTGCGTGGCATCAACAACTCGCGAGTGTTAAGCCCGAGGTTGAGGTGTGGGATGTTGTTGGGTGTACCTAACTAATTCATGCGGGCCACGCGCCTGTTCCCATAGCGTGGGAACCGACGCTCACTTCAGATTCTCCTCGCCTCCGCGCAAGACCAACCAACAACAACTCCATCTCAACCTCAAGATGCTGGGCCGCCAGCTCGTCACCGCGACCAAGACGGCGCGCAGCTCCAGCGCCGCCTGGTGGAAGCGCGCCGCGTCGTCGCTGGGCCCCGTGCGCCAGGACGACGTCAAGAAGCCCGAGAACTTCCAGCTCGTTATCGTGGGCACGGGCTGGGCCGGCTACCAGCTCTTCACGCAGTGCCGCAAGCACCTGGTGGACATTGAGGAGAACGTCGGCCGACCCGTGGACCTCGTGGTCGTCTCCAAGCGCAACGTACGTCTGTCTGTGTAGTCTTTATTAACTATGGCTGGCTTACTGACGATGTGTGTATCAAATGCAGCACTTCCTGTACACGCCGCTGCTGGCCAGCACGACCGTGGGGACGCTCGAGTTCCGCTCCATCATCGAGCCGCTGCGCGACAGCATGTTCAGCCACGAGAGCGACTTCCACCTGGCCAACGTGCAGGACGTGGACCCGGAGCAAAAGGTGCTCAAGGTGGAGTCGGCCATCAGCGACGCGAGCCGCCACCGCAAGTACGACATCAAGTACGACGCGCTGGTGCTGGCGTGCGGCTCGCGCCCGCTGACCTTCGGGCTGCCGGGCGTGGAGGAGCACGCCTTCTTCCTCAAGGAGATTAGCCACGCGCAGAGGATCCGCAACCGCATCCTCGAGAACTTCGAGGCGGCCACGCAGCCCGGCGTGACGCCCGAGGAGAAGCAGCGGCTGCTGCACTTCGTGGTGGTGGGCGGAGGCCCCACGGGCATCGAGTTCTGCGCCGAGCTCTACGACCTGGTGCTGCAGGACCTCGTGCACAAGTACCCGCAGACGTCCAAGCACCTGGGCGTGACGCTCGTGGACTCGGGCGAGATCCTCAACGGCTTCGACAAGCACCTGCGTGCTGTGGCGCTGCGCAAGATCCAGAAGCGCAGCACGATGGAGATCGTGAAGAAGAACTGCATCGAAGTGACGGAAGACGGCGTCACGGTCGAGGGCGGCGAGAAGATTCCTGCCGGACTCGTGGTTTGGACTGCTGGAGTGGGTCCCAACGAGCTCACCAAGTCGCTCACGGTGTTCGAGAAGAGCAAGCGCGGGAACATCCTCACTAACCAGTACTGTCAGGTATTGGGCGCCGCAGAGGTCGAAGAGAAGGCCCCGTGGGGGATGCCGCGCCGCTCGAACGTCTTCTCGATTGGCGACTGTGCTGAGATTCTCGATTATCCGCTGCCAGCTACGGCCCAGAAGGCGCAGACGCAGGCCAACTACCTTACGTCGCTGCTTCGAGGCAAGAACCCGACGCCGGCCAAGCCGTACGCATTCCAGAGCAAGGGGATGATGGCGTACTTGGGCTCCTACGAGGGTCTTTTCGAGGCCCACCCCCGCGACGACGACAGAATCACGCTCAGCGGGTGGAAGGCCTGGTTTCTCTGGCGTAGCGCGTACTTGACCAAGCTGGGAAGCTGGCGGCTCCGGATGCAGGTGCCGCTGGACTGGCTCAAGGCGATTCTCGTAGGCCGCGACGTGTCCAAGTTTTAGACGGACAAGGCTTCATTAATAAACCCCTCTCTGAACTCTCGACGGCGGTTGCTATGTGCGATGCTACCTCTCCGTTACCGAAGTGATTCGACTCCACTGCTCAAGTGACGAGGTGAAGCGTACAAGTCGGAATCTGCATGGCCGCGCACCTCGTTTCAGGCCAAAACTTCTGCGTGTATGACGGTGGGTCGCTGTGTTACCGGCATCGACTTCTACTCCGCAAGCTGCTGGTGAACAAAGTTTGGAGCGAAGTTGCGTGCCGATTTCAGGCGTGGAAGGCGTTTTGCAGTCGGTCTCGTGTGCTTTTGCATCGGCTACTCGTAGTCAATCAGAGGCAGCGGCGCCGATTTGCGTTTTCTCGATGGAATAAAATAGTTTATTCCCAGCAGCTCAGTGAGCAGGCAGAAGCACTCGTCATTGTCCGTCGTAGCCACCAAGCAGCGAAGGTATGGTCTCATATACAGTAATCGCTGCATTTTACTAACACTGTGAACGACCATTTATCCAGAAATTGGCGCGGGCTCTGACGAAACACGATAAGCTACTCGTGCTGTCTGTGTGGGTGGAATGGAGATCTTGGCATCGTAAACAGCGCTGCGCACTCTTTCAGCGAGTCGCGACGTGTCAGTACAGAAGGCGATTTCGTCAGTGGGTCGAGTTTGCGAGCCAGTCGAACGCTCGTCGTCGGCAAAGAAAGCAGCAAGTTCGAGAAATACTGAACGAAGTTATCGTCTTCTCGGTCACGTCGGCTGAGTTTGCTCGTGCTCGTAATACTACGAGCGAGGACACAAATAATGAACACAGCACAGTTGCCAAAGCTCTGACAAGGTGCTTCGATGCCGTGTACCGCCTACATCAACGACAAGAACTCGCCAGAATATGGATCCGCTGGTACCAGGTCGGCATGGAAAAATCGCAGCGCACTACTTCTTCAACGCATTCAGACTCGACAGGTAAAAGGCCACTTAATCCATCACGTCAGCTCCGACACCCGCAACGAATTGGGAGGCGGTTCCGATGCGCACCTTCAGCACAAATCCAAGCAAGGAAGGCCCCCCGCCCAGTATGGAGGTAGTATCAAATGCTGCTCATATCATATGAGTCGTATATAGTGACGAGTGAAGAAGTTTCTATCATGGGGCATGTATTGCAGTCTCTTTTTCTTTTACATCTTCGTCGTTTCTCGCCGATGTTGCATCTAAGGTTGACTGCAAAATGAAGTCCTGTTTTAGACCAGGATTTTTCGGTGGACTGGGAGACCTCTTCGGTCGGCGGCAAGGCCTCAGGGTCGCTGATCCCGCGCAACGGCGGTGTGCTCGACCGCATCGACGCACTCATGTTCGCCACAATCGACAGCCTGCGTTTTTAGTTTGAAGTTAAGTAAGGAATGCCCATGATAATATTTGGGTAATATTCATTCTCACCCTCATCCGAAAATGGAATGCATCTCGCTCTTGAAATAGTGGTGCGGTGCTTGCTACTTTCAATGCCCTCAGCGGCATTCTCTCTTGTGACTCCATATGACTCGGTATCGATGGTCTTCCTGGCTGATCGCAATTATCTCGTTAGGCTCGTTCCATCGTACGCACGCAGCGAATTGGGCCCAGGTCAGCGGCGCGAAACACACGAATGCCGCGGTGAGAGAAATCACCCCCTGGACGAGTCGCCACGGCCATGCAGTGGCAGCTTTGGACTTCAGTGACGACTACGTGCGCTCTACAGGGCAAAAGGCGAGACTATTCGTACTAGGAGGAGACTCCAATGTGCAGGGCTCCCAAGATCTGCGCGCATACCCGGGTGGAGGTGCCATGCGCAACGACGTGTGGAGTACAACGGGGCCAACCTGGAACGTCCAGACGAATATCCTCAAGACTACGAAGTGGGGAGATCCGCTGCCCCAAATCGTGGCGAATGTAACCTGGCTGCAGACGAATAACGGGAAGCGTCCTCCGCGAGGCATCACTTACTCCGAGTGGATTTCATGCGCTGCAGCTGCCTGGGCAGTCAATCCCCCCTCGGGCTGCGACGACCCCACCAAACCTCCTGGGGCTTACCTTGCAGACAATATGTTCTCTCCACGACGGAACTTCGTGGCACTCGCCTTCCAGAACGAATTGTTCGTATTTGGGGGTCGGGCGCGTGAACATTTTCCAGTTCCTCAGTCACAGCTACGCGGTGGTACGGGGCCTGGCACCATGGCTCCAGTCAATGTCCGCTGGCTCGAGTTCGCCGTGCTGAAGAACGACGTGTGGCGCAGTAGTGACTCTGGTTCGTCGTGGAAGCTGGTGACTCCAGGATGCGCTTACCCTCAAAGTTCTCTGGTGCACAAAGCCTCACGCCCGGAGCTACAGTGTGAAGATGACGATCAGTGCGAGGGCGACGCATCGTGTCAAGTGGATGAAGCCACGGCTACGGGCTTCTGCGTCTGCAATATGTGGTCACCGCGTGAATTCCACGCCGTGACAGTATTCAATGACGCCTTGTACTTGTCCGGAGGCTACGCGCTCGTCGAGTTGGGGAACTGCGGCGTCGAAGAAAACGCTCGAAAGCGTCCGTCAGGCGAAGAATTCGCATGCGGTGGCGGCTATCGAGCCTACCTGAACGACATCTGGACGTCCACGGACGGCCAGCACTGGAAGATGCTCACACTTCATGCTGAGTTCTCGCCTCGTGGGGAACACTCGATGGTGGTCTTCAAGTCGCTGCTCTACATTCTCGGTGGGCGGACCGGTGCTTCGCAAACCAAGGAAGGGACTGGAGAAGCGGAGACGGAGCTACTGAACGACGTGTGGGTGAGTGCTACGGGGTCTACGTGGACCCAAGTGACGGAGGCGGCGCCTTGGACGCCACGAGCGAAGCACGTGGGACTCATTCTACCTGGTGCTCCTGACCAAACTTCAGGTGACGATCCGGACGACCAGCTCATCCTGATGTTTGGCGAGGATGCAGAGCGGACGCTGGAGGACGTGTGGGTCTGGAAGGGAGGAGACACTGACTGGATCAAGGACTATTCGTCGGACACTGCGTTCGCTGAATATGTACGTCCAACCAGCGATGTGTCCTATCTCCGAACGATGGTGGACGCGGACGCAGTGGCACTAGGAGTGGCTGGGGTCAACACGATCCAGGATCTCACCAGCCTGTCGTTCGACCAAACACTCGCTTTACGACAACTCATGCCTGTGTGTGAATACATCGCCCTGGCTAAGCTGGTGGTGGAGCAATGCACTGTACAGCCAACAGAGTACGAAGGAGCCGAATACGCCAATGTGAAGGTGATTCAAGGAGCCAACGGCGACGCAGAGGCAGCAGCAGCTCAAACTACGACAACTGAAGATGAGACGAACTGGGACGGCTGCTCTCATATTGGCTCAAAGGTGACGGACGCAACAACTGGCCGTCTTCGCTGGGCTGACGTCCTCGGAGTCGATCAGGTTCAAGTCCTTCGTGACGTATTCGTCGACGCCCAGGAGAGCATCTGCCAGTGGAGACCCAAGCCGCGCTCTGGCCACGCCGGCGCCATCTTCCAGCGCCGTGTCCTTCTCCTCGGTGGACTCACAGCTCCAGATTACTACGACAACGATGTCTGGTATCGCGATGCGCGTCGTCCGCGTGCTCAGTTCACGTTGGTGCCCTCGAGTGGCAGCTCCGATACGGTGTTCAAGTTCGAGAGCGACAAACCGTACTGCGTGTTCGAGTACTATTTGCTCGACACGGTAGAGCAGCTCGTCGTACGCAACTGGACCCTCACTTTAGGCGAGGTGGACTACGAAAGCTGGCTGGACTCGGGCACCTTCCGAATGCGCGTTCGAGCGCGAGACCCTGCTGGTAACGTGGATGAGACGTTTGAGGATGGTCGCAATGAGCACACTTGGGTTTACGAGCGCCCGCTGCCTTGGGGCCTCATCATAGGTCTCTCTAGTGTAGGTTTTGTCCTGCTCGCAGGCTTCTTGATGGAGTGGCGAAAGCGCCGCAAACGCGCAGCCATGGAGCGCTACGCCATGAAGCGCATGCGCCGCAAGCTAAAGAAGAAGAACGCAGCCGTCGCCATCGCAAAGGAGGGCGACCCGAATTGGCGCGAGACGTATGACGACGCCAAGGACGGCAAGAAGGGCAAGAAAGGCAAGAAGACCGCGGCCAAGAGGAAGCCCACGACGGCCAAGGACAAAAAGGACAAGGGCAAGAGCAGCAAGGCCGCAGCCAAAGCCAAAGGGAAGGACAAGGCGAAGGAAAAGAAGGGCAAGACCAAGTCTGGGTCAAAGGATGACAAGAAGAAGACAATGAAGAAGAAGGAGGCAGTGAAGAAGAGCAAGACGGCGGACTCCAAAGCTAAACCCAAGACCAAGGACGCTGCAGCCAAGAAGAAGACGAAGGATGGGGCCAAAAAGACGGCCGAGAAGCGAGCGAGCAAAGCAGGCGCAAAGGACAAGAAGAAACCCTCAAGCGACAAGAACAAGAAAACAGACAAGAAGAAGACCAAGTAAAATGTAATAGATGATAAGCTTAAAGGCTGCCTTAAAGGCAACTGCCAAGTTGAAGTGCGTTCTACTCTTTTTCGGACCAAAATGTGACCACACAGCGAATGCTTCCTAAGTACGATTCCAACAACTTGTTCGCCGTCTGTTCATACTGAACTCAAGTCACACTCCTGGCCACCATGGGCACCTACGTGGAGGACTACCTCGAGAGCATGTACCTGCTGCCGTCGGAGCTCAAGCGCAACTTCGACCTCATGCGGGAGCTGGACAAGGTGCGTGCGTGTGCGTTCTACCTTTCCTCGCTCCCGTTCTACCCGTTCTAACCCTTCGTTCTCCCCCGCCTCCGTGTGCAGTCGTCCTACCCGCTCCTCGACGAACTTAAGGAGAGCCAAAAAGCGTACTTAACCAGTGCGCGACAAAAGGTGGTTGAAAGGTGCGCAGATGCGACAAAAGGTGAGCCCACGGAGCAGGAGCTGCGCGAGCTCATCGGGGCCGACGACGAGATCGCCAAGCTGCAGGAGAAGCACGCGCTGGTGGTGCAGAAGCTGGACGAGAAGGTGGCCATCGCCGCGCAGAGCTACGACATCGTGGACCACCACATCCGCCGCCTGGACCGCGACCTGGAGAACTACGCGGCGCTGCTCAAGAACAGCGGCGAGTACCAGGAGGACAGCAGGCCGCAGCGCAAGAAGCAGAAGGTGGCAGCGGCCTCAGTGACGCAGTTAGGCCAGCAGAGCCACTCGACGCCTCATGTCACCAGCGTCCGCAGCAAGAACAGCACGTCCAGCAGCCTCAAGGACAAGTCGGGGACACCCGCGGCCTCCAAGGCCTCGGGCGGCGGCTCCAGCTCCTCCAGGAAGCGGTCGGTGGCCGAGGCCGCTGTGGCTGTGCCCGTTGCTACGGCGGGACCGGTGCTGCTGGCCTCCGAGGACCTCCCCATCGACCCGAACGAACCTATTTATTGCAGCTGTCGGCGCGTGTCCTTCGGGCAAATGGTGGGCTGCGACAACGACGACTGCAAGTACGAGTGGTTTCACTTCGGCTGCGTCGGACTCACGGACCAACCGCAAGGAAAATGGTACTGCCAAGACTGCAAGTCGCAGCTCGGGATCAAGTGATCGAGTCGCATTGAGCAGACCAAGCGCCAATCTACCAGCACCAAGTAAACAGGTGACAAGTTGTCTACTAACTTCGTTTTTCTTCTTGGTTGAAGCCATTCGAATGATTTTTTTTGGCTTTGTACAATTGGCTTGGTTTAGATCTTGGAGCGTCACACTTCGCTGGAGGTTCACCAGCTCGTAGATGCATGTATTACAGGCCAAAAAGCACGGAGAAAGAGGGGAAGCATATCGCGTTACTTAAGTATTGCTTTAATCGATTACTTGCTTCTGATCTTTGCCCAGCCTTGTACGCTTATTGATAGATGTAGGAGAACCATGGCAACACGGAAGGCTTGGCCAGCGTGTTCGAAAACTTTTCTTCAGCCTCAGCCGCATCGATGGTGTTTTCCAGATCGGCCAATCTCTGCTGAAACAGGGCGATGGCATCCTTGAGAACGGCTTCAACAGAGAACGGAAACGACGAGTAAGGCTTTAGAATTGAGTTCGCTGCCGGGATCGGGCGGAAGAAGCCCGTCAGCAACTGGAACACGTCGGAAGGGATCACGTAGTCGAACGGATCAACCTCCACGCCCTTTTCAGTTAGTTGGGAGTGTGTAGAGTGCCGAGCAGAGCTTGCCAGTACTTTGACTGTAGTAATTGGGGACGAAGTCCCTTGTGCACTCACTTTTACTTAGCTTTTTCAAGGGTCCATACCTGCATTTACTTACCTAATATCAGTTTAGAAGGAACGGGTTAGGGCTGACATTCTAATTTAGTCGCCCAGGGCCATTTTTGACCAAAAACTCCTGTGTTTGCTGCCATTTTATGAATTGTGACATGGATAGGATTTGAGATTTCATGCGGAATTTAGTGACCATGTGTCATTAAATCGAAGGTACTCGATTTAGAGGGCACTTTCCAGACAGAGAAATGCTAAAAATCGGAGGTACTCGATTTAGAGGGCACTTTCCAAACAGTTTAGAAGGAACGGGTTAGGGCTGACATTCTAATTTAGTCGCCCAGGGCAATTTTTGACCAAAAACTCCTGTGTTTGCTGCCATTTTATGAATTGTGACATGGATAGGATTTGAGATTTCATGCGGAATTTAGTGACCATGTGTCATTAAATCGAAGGTACTCGATTTAGAGGGCACTTTCCAGACAGAGAAATGCTAAAAATCGGAGGTACTCGATTTAGAGGGCACTTTCCAAACAGAGAAATGCTAATTTGGCTCAGCAACAGGACGACGCGTGCATGCTGCACCGTGCAGCTTTAGTTAAAATGCTACAGCTTATCGGCGACTAAATGCACGTTCGTACCCTGATTTAGAGTGGTCAGCTAGCTTATATACGGGAGCGTCAGACTCAGTCTCCTACAGTTTATTCAAGGAAATAAGATTGGACAGATTCTCACTTCAAGTTCGTGCCTACCAACCAGAGTATCAATGACCTGTTCGAGTGCAGTCATCACTAGAAGCGGTAGTGAGCGGTTGCGAGCCCAGCGACGAGCATTCCACCCGGACCCGTTGCCCCAACTCGGAGTCAGTTTTCTATTGGGGGGGGGGGGGGGTCTGGGGGTGCAACCCCCAGCATGTAAAACTTGCGATAGACTTTTTGGCGGGTCATATGCGGGCCAGGTCAATTTTGGTTCAACCGTCGCGGAGCACTTTTTGCGACAAATAGAACGATGCCTGACATTACAGCATGACCGATGAAAAAGTAACGATCCGAAGTGTGCCCATTCGGATCTCATTTTGGTACCAGTGTATGGGCACAAACGTTCATTCTGGGGAGGAGAAAGCGGAGAGGGAGGTCGTCTCGTTCCAGACACTGCTGGCAGTCGCTCGGGAGATCATCCTGTGCTCGGGCGTAGACAACGACATCCTGTGCGACATCGACATGGCCGTCATGCACAACGGCGTGCGCTATAACTGTCGCGTCTTCTGCCTCAATCAGCGCATCCTGTTCATCCGGCCCAAGCTCTTCCTGGCCGACGGCGCAACTACCGCGAGAAGTTCTGCTTCACCACGTGGAAGCTCAGCCTCGAGACGGGCAAGTCCCGAGGACCAAGATCGTGCTGCCCGCCAGTCTGCTGAAGCTCGCGGGTGTGGTGCACGTGCCCATCGGCTCGGGACGCGCCCATCCGCTCGGGCCGTGAGTCCACGCTCGACACGTCGTGCGCGTCTGAGACGTGTGATGATCTCACACCCCCACATCAACCTCAGTCTGGCGGGAGTGGAGGTCATCGGCAACGGCTCGGGCTCGCACCACCAGCTGTACAAGCTGAACCATCGCATTAACCTCACCAGGGCAGCTACGTTCAAGAACGGCGTGTATCAGTACGCCAACCAGTAGGGCTGCGATGGGAGCTGAGTGCGCTTTGGTGGATGCGCGGTTATGGCGGTGAACGGCCAAGCGGTTACTAGGGATCGCAGTTCACGGTCAAGAACGTCAAGATGGTCACGGCTACTGTTGACGTGGACGATGTGCGCTCTTGCTGCGGCTCTGTTAGCTGGTGCAGCAAGCAGGCTAGCTCTACCACGTCATCGGCATCCACCGCGCAAAGCGCACAGACTCAAGTCTTCGCTGCACAAGTTGCGAGAGTTGCAGCAGAAGGCACAGGACGGCTTGCCACTCTCGGACTAGCAGATACACCATCGTGCAAGCCACCCGAAACAGATTCTCCTGTCGCCCGAGACGTACGACGTCGATCGCTTTGGCCAGGCGTTGCACGCCCACATCTTGCACACCGAGGATGGCGAAAGCAACACGCACGACGATCACAACTCGGACGAATACTCGTCTGCAGATCCCGCAAATCTGTCTCGGGTACTTCATGCAACCATGAGCTGCCTCCCACCAAGCTCGTGGTCGTGGAATAGCACAACACGCCGTTGAATGCTTCAGCGTGCTACACTGCCATAGGAGAGAAGCGCAAAGCAAACACATCGAAAATCTGAGGCGCTATGGTTCGAGGTTTAAAAACAAGTGTATTTAACCATGATAGATCTACCACTTGCTAGACTACGAGTAATAACTGGCTGTTACCACTGAGTCGGTCCTCATACGTCACATCCATATAACTGGCCCGCCTTGGAGTGTGATCTGGGTTGTACCCACCCAGTGAGATGCGAGAAGTGAGATGTCAGTGTGTATCTAGGTTGTAGGTTGTCTGGTCGAACTAGGTTGTGGGTTCACTAGGCGTGCATGTGCATGTGGGGGCTGCTAAGGCGGTCTCCGAGAAGACGAGAGACAAATGATCAGTTTCCATTTTCTCCACAACCCGTCAACTTGTTGGGATTTGCAGCCGCCGTGTGGCGGTAGTCGAGGAAGACAGATCAACGTATACTTTAGTTCCTTTCGGAATCGACTGGGAACCATGTCGGAGGGAGACCAGTTCGTCGAGACGTTAAGTCTTCGCGGGAGTCGGGCAGCAGCGGCGGCCGCAACTGCGACAGCAAGAGCGGAAGGGTCAGGTGGGGAGGGACGACGTTGTTCCTCAACACCAATCGTGAACCCGTTCGACAGTCGCCCGGACCAAGGCAGTGCCCCGCAGGCTTCTCAGGCCAAGAGCGATGTAACCATGGAGGACGTGAGCGGCGACGTCGGGCAGATAATGAACGCGCCGGCGCTACCCAAGCCTCCTCGCTACAAAGGCAGCTCAATGCAGGAACGTCGTGATTTCCTGCGAGCGTATCACACGTATTTTGCGGCGCTGAGAGCTTTTCAAACTGAGCATAACCGCCCGTTCGTGCAACCCGTCGGTTCATGTATTGAGCAGGGGACCAAGGAGATTGTTGCGAGGTTCACATTTGCAAAGCATTGGCAGGACGTGACCGAGGACGAATGGGTTCAATATTTTCTCCAGGCCAAGCACACAGCATTTGAGGACTATGCAGCGCTGGACGTCGCGATGCAGAAGCTGAGTATGGATACCAAGTTGGCTGAGGCTGAATCGCGCGTCAACAGACTGCAGGCGAACACGTACAAGATTCTCGAGGACCACAACATGGTGGACGTGATGTTTTATCGAGAGCAGAAGAAGTTGGTGAAATACTTGGTCGCAAGTCTCGAGCCTATCAGCTTCAAAAAGGAGATCCAGCGCCGCATCGAGCAGGAACAGAACAAGCGGTACAAGTCGAATGTAATCGAGTTCTCTCGCTGGCTCACGGAATTACTGGCTTCTTTCATGATTTGGGAGAAGTCTATCGTGCCGCAAGTGGACGGCACTAAGTCTCGGCAGTCTGCGCCAGGTAAGCCCAGCGGTTCCCCAGTATCGGGTTATCAGCAGGGCCAAGGTGCAGCGAGATCCGTCGCTGCCGGTCAATCGAATGCTGCGGCAGCAACAT